>PVKA01009953.1:0-65000 GCA_004027165.1 Ctenomys sociabilis
TGATTACTGTTCAAAGTGTCAACTGAATACAATGTTTTTCTCATTTACCCAGGTGGTTTTTGCTACTAAACACTGTAAAAAGCTTTCCATTATATCTTCAGTATATTGTACAGTTGTTACTAAAAATCAAAGTCTACTATCAACCAATTCCTTCTACATTAATTTATTCACCAATGTCCTTCCTAGCACTTGGTCAGAGCACTACCTCTTCTGTGGTCCTGCAGGTTACCAAATTGAGCTTTTCAAAATTACATTCTGAATTAACACCTTTAAGCTACAGGCCTCTCATAAAACTCTTAGGGAATATTATCAAGTCAGTGACTTTAAAATATCCTTGAAGACATCAAAATACAACAAAATTTTATTGACTAAGAAGCATTGCCTTAGAGTATTAGAAAAGTGAATGCCCTTTACAGAAACATTTACAAAACCCATCCCTTCCAGGCAGCTGGTTGGTTGGTATAAAGTGTCAGACTTACTAAGATAAAGCCTCAGATCTTGAATAATAAAGTAAAGCAAAATGAAACTTAAGTTTCCAAAAACTGGTACAAGTATTATACAGAAAGTCAACTGCTGAGGAACTTTTAAACCTCAAGCAGATGATTGCCCACAGCACTTACCCTTGATTTTCCTTCCGCATCCTTAAAGAGCTCCACGTATGTAACCTCACCGACTACATAAGACATACAAAAGGAAGATACCAAGAAACAATGCATTTAAACACCAGTATCTTGCTTTACTGCACACCTGTGCACAGCTCTACAGAAAAGCACCTATTATTCACCAACAATCAAAACCAGACCAACATACCTCCTGTCAATGGCTATGTAAATTTAACTAATTTTCAGAAATATACATCATCCACATTCTCTAAAAGAAGCTAACAACCATATTAACCTGATTCATACTACAGATCATATTTTGGCCAGCATGATATAGTTGGTGAACAAATGCACATATACATACAAATGGTCCCTTAGCCTATCATATTAAAAGACATCAACATTAGCACTTTTCAAATAACTTTGGTCAGCCTACACACAACAGCTGTTTTAAGGTGACCTTCTACCTGAATGTCTTCAATCATGGTTGCCATCAGTAAACTAAATTTACAAGTCATGCTTCACAGCAAGCCACACACTTTCTAAATAAAGTCAATGAATAAAACCAATCAAATAGTTGTCACCTTACAACAGATACACCAATGCAATTGTTTTGTATGTATTAGAAGAGATCAGCCTCAAAGCCAAGTACATAGTTTGCAGGACTGATGAAACGCAATTTTTCAAGAGGTGACAGAACTAACTTTTACAAGATCAAGTATTAAAATTATTTTTCCCCAAAACCAACCATATATATATAAGATGAAGGTTTTCAGATTATTCTGAAATCAAACTACAACAGCAGTAACGCAATTTTAATATAGAACTGCAAAGACAGCATCGTGGCAGTCAGGACAATGCAAACAAAAGGAATTCCACAGCCAGATTCCAGACTCCACCAAGGTAAGAACAAAACAGCTTTTGGGAAAAAAATAGTCAGACCTTGTTATTCATACATTAACACACTACATGTATTGCTTAACTAGTGCAATAATTAAAAATCTATAAAACTTCAACTAGACAAAGCAATCACTTTAACAAAATTCTTGGTGGCATGCAAATGCTGGCTTGCTACTACTCCACTGAAGTGGCAAAAAGAAAGTACTTCATTTATCCATGCTATCTTGGAATGAAATTGTGTCAAGTGAAAGAGGAGGAAAAGATTAATTCACATGTCAAGAAATAAAAATTAAGTTTAGAGTCTACATGGCTAAGAATAATAAAAGTGTGCTTAGCTTCTTCCCTGACATGAAGATTAACCAGCAGCAGGCAATTCTAGAACTGCTTACCTCTTTCTCGCATGAGGTCTTTAATAGCTTGCCATTTCATGTCATAGGGGATGTTGCTAATGAAAACCCTATTACGGTTGGGACCCTTCTTTTCTCCAGTGCCTGAATTCTTGTCTTTAGAGTAGGGGTGGAATCGATTGGCCTTCTTATTTCCTGTGGGTTTCTCCTTTAGGTCAGATTTATCTTCTTTCACTGACTCATCATTCTCCCTAAGAATTAAAAAAAAAAACAAAAGTAACTTCAATCATGCTTCTAGGAATGTAAGTCTATGTTAAATAATGCATATGTTTCACTTCACAAAACCCCCCACTAACCTCAGCCTCAGTAAGGACTGAAGAGACAGCCAGATAGCACTGAGATTGCTCAGTGTCACCTTAGAGAGCATGAGCACCCAGCATTTCTAAGCTTCTCAGTTCGCGCCTAACAACTATCATGTCTGTCCATAATAGCTGCAGGCATCCAATTGCCCAATTTTTCCCATTATGCTTCTTAATAAATGTTATTAGAACCTATGGTGGAATATCTTATTGTATATAAAATTGTCACCTGTAATGAAGTATTAACTTTCTGGGTGTCATTCAAAACTAATGGTATAATTTCTTGGGGCTGGCCAAATAGTTCAGTGGCGCAAAGCACCTGCTTAGGCAGAGTACAGTGGCCAGGGTTCGATCCCTGGCATGCTGTGCCAGCCCTGCCCCTGGGGCACACTGAGATAGTGACTGAGAATGGGCGCAGTGGCATGTGCCTGTAGTCCCAGCGCTTGGGAGGCTGAAAACAGGAGAATCACTGTGAATCTGATCTACACACTGAGACTCTGTAGGCCTTGTACTAAATACCTTAAAATAAGTAAATAAATATAAATGGTATCATTTCTTAACAGTTAAGTTTCTTCCCAGAACTTTCTCCTTCCTTTCTAAAAATGTAATAAAAATGCATAACTCTGCCTATACACCCATACCATGTACATGCTTACATAAGACTCTCAAACTTTTTTTATTTCCAAATTGGATAGATAAAATGTATAAGGTATATGAACATCTTCATGTTAACATTTTGTTTTCAACAATAGGATACAGTACTTCACAGAATGTATCATTTTAATATGTATAAATGAAGAGATACAATAGGAGACAATAATTAAATGCAACATCAGTCATAACTTTATAAACCTATTTAACAAAGCCTAATTGGAAAAGCATTTTATTTATAAGATTGTAATTACAATGTCATTATTATGATGCTATGAAGTGCAGGTATACATAAGATCCCGATCTATACTGTACTACTTTAGGTAAACCCTATAGACAAAAATCTGTATTTATGTTTAAAATGCAATTTACTTTTCAAAAAAATCATTTTTACAAGTTATAACAGATTTCTTTAAAATACTCCAGTGAATTTAAATTTTTTTGCACAAGTTATCATAGACTCCTTTCTAAATCCCAGCAATGGGGAAACTGAGGCAGGAGGATTACTCCAAGTTTGAGGCCAGCCTGTGCTACATATCAGCCTGGTCTGAATTGTAGCAAGATTGTGTCTCAAAAACACAAACAATAGATTCCCCTCTAAACCACCATTCTATAGAATTTAATATTAATTAACAGTATTAGAACAATTTTCACAAAAATATAAAAATGTCAATGACACTTAGCAATCTAATTTTTAAAGCTTCCTACATACTTGTGAAAACCAACTGGGTTTTGTGCCCCTGCCTCTACATACCCTCCTAGGCCAGCCCTGCACATCGAGCTAGAAACTGCCATAGTCCATAGATGCTCCTGCTTCACCAATGAGTTTCATAACACAGTGAGTTTCCTAGGCACTGCTCTTCGGAGCAGGTGGCACACCTGTGTCCACTCTGCAAGAACAAAAGCTCTCTCCTGTGGTACAGAGTTCAGATGCCTAGCATGTGACTGCACGTACCAAGCAGACAAAAAAGGAATCCATACTTCTCCGAGCACAGGTAGGGCCAGTGTCTGCCAGAGACACTGCTAAACCAAGGAAGAGACATCAGCACCACACCTGACAGAGACTTCCTCCTGCCAATAAACTCCCAGGTGCAGTGGGGATCTAGAAAGGGTCTTCCAGGTTGTCTAACTCAGGAAGCAAGGAAGCACCTCCCTCCATGCAGATGGCACTACTGAGAAAGGCAGGGCACAGCCAAAGCACAGAGGCCTCTTCTGTGGCTCGTGGGAGCAGGTACTACACCTCTTTTCCTTCCCCATAGGAACGAGTTACATGACAGCTTCAGTTGAACTCAGTGCAGGTCTGTAAAGTCTCTGTTCAAATATCCAGAGAGTTATGTGGCCTCTAGATCAATATCCTTCCCTTCATTTTCTATGTGAAGGAAACCAACTGTGAGTGAGAACAAAGTTTTGAGCACCCACAAGGTTGTTCTGCTCTTCACTGTGTGGGAATTTATATGGATGTGGTTACTCATTTGCTCATAACAATCTGATAACTCTACTACAGACCAGCCCTTTGTATGGATTATCTTCTTTGAACTATTTACTTAAATCATGATCCAGAAAAAGCAATTTCTTCTTTTCATACCTCATCAGTCATATCCTAAAAATATGACTAAACTACCCACAATATGTAAATTACCTACAGAAATCATATCAGTTTAGTGACTAGAAAATGATTTGATTATTTAACAAACTAAACCATAATTATACAATTCTTGAAGTCTTTTTATATCATAAATACACTATGGACAGGAAGTAAAAAATATGGGAAAACTTAATAAAACAATGCTACTGAATACAGGCACTATATCCAGAATTCAACACACTGATTCTCAACCTGTTCATTTTGGAAAAAAATGAATGCTTCTTACTGTACTTAAAGACTAGAATAATTACAAAAATTTTATCTGTTCTTAATTATTCATTCCCAAATTATAAATTTCTGAAAAGGGGGCTGGGGAGATAATTCAGTGATTAAAGTACCTTCCTAGCAAGCACAAGGACCTGAGTTCAATCTGTGATACTACAATGCTGTGCCAGCCCTAAACCACACACCAGTGCCAGCCACTGAAACTGGGCATGGTGGCACACGACAGTAATCCCAGCACAGGGGAGACTGAAAACAAGAGGATCACTACGAGTCCAAGCTGCATAGTGAGACCCTGTATCAAAAAAATAAATAAAAATTAATCAATCTACTTTTAAGGTTCTTAAAAAAAAAAAAAGAGTATCTAGCAGCAAATGAAAAAACATAGTATTATGTGCTTCTAAAACATGAAATCTAAAGTTAATTCTACTTCCAGAGGAAAACTCAGGTTTACATATCTATCTGAGAATAAAAAGAAAGATCTCAACCTAACTTCTTACTTTAAGGAGCTTCAAGGGGAAAAAAAATTCAAATAAAAAAAAGAACTAAGGCTAAAATTAATAAGGAGAAAAATCCAAGATCAGAGCTTAAATGAAATGTACTAGGAAGATGAGGCAGAAAAAGTCAGCAAAACTAAGTCTTTTAAAGAAAAATAAAATTAACAAATATTAAGCTAGATATTAAAAATAAAAGACACAAAATCAGAAAGGTATCAGAACTGTTAACACAGAAATACAAAAGAATAAGAGACTACTATGAAAAATTATATGCCAACAAACTGGAATAATGCAGAAGAAATGGATAAATTTCTAGAAGCAAAAATTTAGCAGACCAACTAATGAAGAAACAGAAAATCTAAATGGACCAATAATGAGAAAAGAAATTGAATCAGTAATTGAAAATCTCCCAGACTCCAGCCAGCATGCAGACATGGCACTTTGAGTGGGATGGCCCGGGGCCCTCTGGATCCTCATTCCAGCCAGCGCCCAGGCCTAGCATGTGAGTGGAACTTCCTCCATCAGACAGGGCCAGCAAGGAACCTGTAGCAGAACTCCCTGCAAAGAGGCTACAGGCAAGACCCCCCCCCCCCCAGCTGAACCAGGAGCAGAACATCTTAGTAATATTCCATTATATAAAAATACCACATCTTTTGGAACCATTCCTCATGTGATGGATATCTTGGTTGTTTCCAAGATTTTGCTATCACAAATTGTGCTGCTATAAACATAGGTACAGACATAACTGTATGATATAATGTTTTCAGTTCCTCTGGGACAATTCCCAGTAGGGGGATAGCCGGCTTAAATGGGATTTCCAGTCCTACTCTTTTGAGAAGTCTCCACACTGATCTCTACAATGGTTGTACCAGTCTACATTCCCACCAGCAATGGAGAAGTATTCCCTTTTCCCCACAACCTCTCCAACATTTGTTGTTAGTTGATTTCCTTATGATGGACATTCTTTCTGGAGATGGTATCTCAGTGTTGTTTTTAATTACATTTCACGAAAGGCTAGTGATGTGGAGCATTTTTTCATATATTTATTCGCTTCTTTAATTTCGTCCTCTGAGAAGATGTGTATTCATCTCAGATGCCCATTTCTGAATTGGGTCTTTAAGTTTGAGGGCCCTGTTATAGCTTAGTTCTTTATATATTCTAGACAGCAGACCTCTGCCTTATTGGTTATTAGTTACGATTTTTTCAAAATTTGTGGGTTGTCTTTTCACTCTGTTGACAATTTCTTTTGACGTGCAGAAACTCCTCAAGAAGAGTTGATCCCAGTTATTGATTCTTTCAAGTGTTTCCCGTGCAAATATATGTTTGTTCATGAACTCTTTACCCACCCCTAAGTCTTCAAGAGTTCCTCCTACTTTCTCTTCTAGGAGATTGTTTCTGTTTTAATGTTTAGATCTTTAATCCATTTTGACTTTAACTTAGTGCATGGTGATAGAGCTGGGTCAAGTTTTAGTTTTTGGCCTGTAGAAAGCCAGGTTTTCCAGCACCATTTGTTAAAAAGGCTATCTTTCTTCCAGTGAGTATGTTTGGCCCCTTTGTTGAAGATCAGATGGCTGAGTGTGTTGGTAGATGCTTCTGCATCTTCTAATCTATTCCACTGATCCTCAGGTCCATTTTGTTGCCAATACCATATTGATTTTATCACAGTGGCTTTGTAGTATAATTTCAAGTCAGGAATTGTGATGCCTCCTGCCTTGTGTTTGTTGTTCAGGATTGCCTTTGCTATTCTAGGTCGTTTGTGGTTCCACATAAATTTTAGGAACGATTTCTCTACGTCTGGGAGGTATGTCGGTGGCAGTCTGATAAGGATTGCATTAAATCTGTACAGCAATTTTGGGAGTATGGCCATCTTCATGATGTTGGTTCTTCCTATCCAGCAGCAGGGAATATTTCTATTTTCTGAAATTCTCTATAATCTCTTTTCTTAGGCTGTTGTAATTTTCCATGAAAAGATCTTTGACTTCCTTGGTTAAGTGAATTCCAAGGCATTTCATTTTCCACGGTGCTATAATAAAAGGTACTGTTTCTATTGTTTCCCTTTCATGTGCTTGTTATCTGTGTAAAAGAACTCTATTGACTTTTAAGTACTGATTTTGTATCCTGCTATGCTACCGAATTTCCGTATCAGTCCTAGTAATTTCTTGGTGGAATTTTTGGGGTCTTCCAAGTAAAGTATCATGTCATCTGCAAATAGTGGTAATTTAACTTCTTCTTTACCTATTCTTATTCCCTTTATTTCTCCCTCTTTTCTAATGGCTGTTGCTAATGATTCCAAAACTATATTGAATAGGAGGGCTGATAGAGGACATTCTTGTCTTATAACTGACTTAAGAGTAAAAGATTTCAGTTTTTCCCCATTTAGGATTATATTAGCTTTTGGGTTGTAATAGATGGCGTTTATCAAGTTAAGGAAGAGTCCATCTATTCCAATTTTCTGTAGGACTCTGAACATGAATGAGTGTTGGACTTTGTTAAAAGCTTTCTCTGCATCAATTGAGATGATCATGTGGCTTGTAGATTTCAGTCTATTAATATAGATTTTCAAATATTGAACCATCCTTGCATCCCTGGGTAAATCCTACCTGGTCATGGTGTATGATCTTCTTGATGATTTGCTGTATTCTATTTGCTAGGATTTTACTGAGTATTTTTGCGTCTATGTTCATGAGGGAGACTCCTTTTTGGTTGTGTCTTTCCCTGGTTTTGGAATCAATATAATACTTGCCTCCAGAAATGATTTTGGGAGGACTGCTTCCTTTACAATTTCATTGAAGAGTTCGTGGAGTGTAGGGATTATATCTTCTATAAATTTCTTGTAGAATTCAACTGTGAATCCATCCAGACCTGTACTTTTCTTTTTGGTAGGCTTTTTATTAATTTCGTATTTCGTTGGCTGTTATTGGTTTATTGCGAGTTGTTATATCTTCTTGGTTCAGTTTTGGTAATTTGTACCTTTCGAGGAATCTATCCATTTCTTCTTGTAGGAGTGGTGCAGCAGGTTCACCTCCAAGGGCTGCGGCAGGAAGAAGTGGAGCACATAAGCCAGACCCAAGCCACACCCAGCTGGCTGAGTTTAACTTAGTAGATCCGGACCTGGTGGTAAGGTAATAACTCTACCAATGCTCTACACCAAAGGTCAGAAGACAGTGCTATACAAAATGACAAAGAGAAAGAGTAAAATGCATTCTCAGGCCTCAAGCCCACCCAGAACAAATGTGGAAGACACTAGCATAGAAGAAATTGGAAACCACACACCTGAAATCTATGAAATAATAGGGTTTGAAATAAAGAAACAACTGCAAAAAGGTATACAGGATCAGACCACAAATAATTTCTGAAGTAAAAAAAGAAATAATAACTATAATGAAAGAAGTACTAAGTGCTTCTAAAGAAGCAAAAATATATAAAAGAATAGAGAATAGAAAAATGATGGAATCCTTGAATGAGCAATATAGGAAAGAAATAGAATGCATGAAGCAGATTCAAAGAGATACATAGGAAATTAAAACTTACAAGCTAGCAAACTGTTTGAATGAAAGTAAAAATAAGACTTTCAGGCCTGGAAGACACCACTGCAGCTAGTGAAAAGGCAAGAAAAGATCTCTTAAAAACAGGTAGGATGCAGGAAAAAATAATTCAACATCCGCAAGACGATGCAAAGATGAATGTAACAGACATCAATGAAAAAGAAGGAATCAATATAAATGATGTAAAAAGAATATGGGGGTTGGGGAGATAGCACAGTAGAATAAGTGTTTGCCTGGCAAGCACAGGGTCCTAAGTTCAATCCCCAGTACTGCAAAAAAAAAAAAAAGGAATATGGGCAGATAATAACAGAAAACTCCTCAAATATGGGGCAACAATCTGATATTCAGATAACCAAAGCATACAGAAATCCAAATAACATCAACCCAAATAAAGCCATACCCAGACACATAATAATCAAGATCTCAGAAATAGTATACTAAAAGCCACTAGAGAAAAAAAAACAAATCATATTTAAAGGAAAACCCATCAGAATAATGGCACATTACTCTTCACAAACCATCAAGTCAAGAAGAACATGGAGCAAAGTACTTCAAGTCTTGCAAGAAAACAAATTCCAACCCAGACTAATATACCCTGCAAAACTCTCTCTCAAGAGAAGTGAAATATTTCCATGACAAAGAACAACTAAAGAATTTTATGACCATAAAGCCAACCATACACAGACCACTAAAAGATATTCTAGAGAAGGATCAAAATGACAACTCCATGAATGAGAGCAGAAAGAACCCACCAAATAGGGTAAACAAACATAGGAGCAAAAGAGGTATACAACAGTAACCTTTCAATTATTCTTTTGTATATAGCAGCAAAATATTCCTTTCGGCATACTCTACAAATGGACTTCTTCCGCACCCTATGGGTCATGATTCTGTCTGGGTCTACAGGGTGGATGTCATGGAAATAGCAGTAATTGAATTCCACAAGTGACACCTGGCCACCAGTAAGCATTATGGTGGTCCACATCCACCACATACTAGAACTTTGAGCTATATCCTTTCCCCAAACTGATAAAAGTGCTGGTCATATATTTGCCATTCCAGTATTTTGTTATACTTTATTCTTAGTAATTCTTTACTACTCTGAAAACTTTTTCTTAGTTGACATTTTTGAATATATTAACCTAATCAAATACTACGTGAATACGCTGAATTAATCACAGATTTTTACATATGATACACTATATTTTGGCCTCTTAGTTGGACTCACAATTTAATTTTAATTTTGAATATTATTTTGAAAGATTTAATTTAATTTTGAATTAATATTTAATTTTCTGAACATCGTTTAATTTTAATTATGATTTATACTGTTGCTTTGAGTTACAACCTACTTATAAGACATGTATGATATTTTCTCCTAGTATTAGAAACTTTAAAAAGTGTATTTCCATTTTCCATTGACTTTATGCTCATACTTGTCTTTTACACACACACATGAATATGAAAAAATATGTATATAACCTGACATAAGATTGATGCTAAGAGGCCAGGGAGAAGGCTCAGTGGAATAAATGCTTCCCTGGCAAGCAAGGGCATGAGTTCAATCCCAGATTCTGCCTAAAAGAAAAAGATTGATATTGTTTTGTGGAAATCTTCAATGATTTTTTAAATGGGTTTGTCTGATATAATTATATTTTACATAGTCCTGCATTAACTACCATTTTGAAAGCTCTTTATTCTTTATCCAGAACCACACAGGAACTTCCATTGCCTTCTGGATTATAATCTTTGTTATTTTCTATATGCTATAGTTGGAGGTGCTAGAATATTTCAAGTTTATATAACTGGAAAATATTTTCTTTTAGTTTTCAAAGTTATGTTTACAAAGTATAAAATTTAACAAGGACGGATCTTTTTCTCTTCAGTCCTTTGAATAAATAAGTCTAGTTTCTTACCCACTTGCTCTTTTTTTTGTTATGTAAAATAAGATGCTATTTAATTTTGTTCTTCTATAGCTAATACTTTTTCTATGTATACGCTTTAATGATTTTTTTTCTCTACAATTAGCTTTGGTCAGTTTTATTTTTGTGTATCTTTGTATGATTTTATTCCTAGTTCTTGTGCAAAACGTTTATTTTTCTTGGAAATGTGGTGCTATAATTTTAATTAAATTCAGAAATTTAAATATTTAAATATTTATTACCTACCCCCTTCTACTTTGAGAATTCTAATTATATAAGTTTCTTGATTTTTGGTACACAGTAACCTATTATATGACTGACCTGTAAACTCGTGTATGTTTCTTTAGACAATTTTTATTGTTATATTCATTTAAGTTTTTAAATAATTTTTTACAATGTGAAATCTATTCATGTTATGTATTCATTTCAGAAACATTTTTCTAAAATTCACTGTCTACATCTTATATCTTTCACATTTCAGTATTTATCTACAATTTTTAATTTGCTATACAATTATTATTTTCAATAAAGTTAATAATGAGTTAAAAAAAAGAGGCCAGGTTTATTTTGGTTGATACTTTCAGCTCACAGTCAGTTTGTTCCCAGGGCAGGAACAGTATGCTGGAAGAACCTGGGAGAAAGAAAGTTGCTCACACTGTGGGAGCTAGAAACCAGACAGTGAAGGAAGGAGCCTGGAAGGAAACAGCTGCTTCCAGGCCACAGTCTCCAGAGCTGACTCCACTAACCAGGCACCACCTCCTAAACAGTATCATCAGCTAAGAGCCAATAAGTGGATGTGAAGCAGATCACCTTTGGGGCTTTGAATAGTATATAATAACTTCATAACTGTCTTAATTCCATTGTTAGTGCATTTGAGAGGTATTTGGGCATGTTATGTGGAAATAAAATATTTCATTTGAAAAAAAAGAAAATCTCCCAAAAGTCATGCACAGTGATACAAGCCGGAAACCCAGCAAACTGGGAGACTGAAGCAGAAACAGCATAAGTTCAAGTCAAGTCTGGGAAATGTAGTAAAGACTCACTGAGAGTTTATCTCAAAATAAATAAATAAATAAATAAATAAATAAATAGGCTAGTCTGATAGTTCAGCAGACTAAAGCACCTGCCTAGGCAGAGACCAGTGGCCAGGGTTCGATCCCTGGAACGCCGTGCTATGCACGCTGAGAGGATGACTGAGACTGGGCATAGTGGCACAGGCCTATGATCCCAGGTCTTGGGAAGCTGAAAACAGGAAAATCACGATTCCGATCTACAAGTCTGACCTTATGTAGTGTGACCCTGCAGATCCTGTAGACCCTGTCCTAAATACAGAAAAATAAATAAACAAGATGTAGTTCAGTGTAAAACTGTATTCAATCTCCAAAACTGGGGGGAAAACAAGGAGTCCCCCAATGAAAAGCCCAGAACCCCAAGTTCTCATTGATGAATTCTACCATAGATTTAAATATTAATACCAATCATTACTCAACTCTTCCTCCAGAAAAGTGAATAAAAGAGAATGCTTTCAAATGATTCTACAAAGTCAAGATTATTCTAATGCCTCAGCACTGTTAAAAAAACAGAGAAATGTAGGCCAATGTCTTTAACAAGATACTGCCATCCTGAATTCACAAGCACATTAAAATGACTGTGCACAAGTAGACATCACCGAGACAAGGATGGACCAATACATGCATATCAATAAGTGTGACATACAACATTAACAAAATAAAGGATTAAAAAAAATCTTCTCAACAAATACAATAAAATTTTAACAAAATCCAACACCTTTGATGATAAAGCTCTCCAACAAATTATAGAATGAAGACACCTCAACATAATGAAGGTCACACAATGCAGGCTCACATCTAATTTCTTCTTCAACAGTGAAAACTTTGTAAGTTTTCCTTTAAGATCAGCAGCAAGTGCCTGCTCTCACCACTTCAACTCAATGTAGTACTGAAAGCCCTGACCAGAGCAAATAGACAAGAAAAAGATATAAGAAGACATGAAAATTGAAAATGAATATGTAAAATGATCTGTTGGCAGATAAGATCTTTCTGTAGAAAACCATTTTAAAGTTCACCAAAAACTATTAAAATGTATAAATGAATTCAGTAAAGTTAAATAAATTGACATACAAAAACCATTTAGTTTTATGCATTAACCATCAACTATTTTAAAGGAAATCAAAAGCACAATTCTACTTATGATAACATTGAAAACTAAAAATACCTTTGAATAAACTTAACCAAGGGTGTGAAAGATACTTAAAACTAATGAAACAATGAAAGAAACTGATATGATAAATATTTTGTGTTAATGGCATACAAAACAATGTTTTCTGAATATCCATACTACTCAAATGACATATCAATTCAATATACTCCCTACCAAAATTCCAATGGCATTTTTTACCAAAAAATGAGTAAAAAAATCCTATAATTTGTATGAACTACAAATGACCCTCCAAATCACCAAAGCAATCTGTAGCAAATGACCCTCCAAATCACCAAAGCAATCTGTAGCAAAAGCTACAGGCATCAGATCTCTTCTTTCCAAATAACATTACAAAGCCCTAATCAAAACAATGTGGTATTGGTATAAAAACAGAGATGAAAATCAATAGAACAGAAACCTTGGAAATACATTCCAACATATACAGTCAGTATTCTTTAACAAAAGTGTCAAGTATACAATGATAAAAGCAGTTTCTTCAATAGTGTTGGAAAACTTGACATCCATAGCAAAAACAAACAAAAAAATTGGATCCTTACAAGACATACAAAAATCAATTGAAAATGAATGCTTAAGCACAATATCTAAAACATTAACTCCTAGAGGAAAACAGAAAGGAAATGCTTCCTAACATTAACCTTGACAACAACTTTTTAGATATGACACCAAAACAAACAACAACAAAAAAAAAGGCAAGAGGGAGAACCAAAAGTTTCTCCACAGCAAACGAGACAACAAATGAAAAACTAACCTACCATACATCAGGATAAGAAATGCTGTTATTAGCTTTCCCATTCCTAGAAAAAAATACCTGACATGCTCAATTTAAGGAAAGAGAGATGTAACTGGCTCACAATTTGGGAGGATTCAGTCCATGGTCAGCCAGCTGCAAAGCATGAGCATCATGGAGAAAAACTGTTCCACTTCTAGTAGCCAGAAAGCAATGAGAATGAAGGATCCCCCACACACAAACCAAAAGACACACCCCCGTGACACATCTCTCCCACCAAGGCCCCACATCCTAACAGCAGATGTAGCTATGAGTTCACCAATGGACCATTCCTCACATGGGTTGAGCAACCACATGTTCCAGTCACCCCAAAAGTCCTACCTTTTACCACATGAGACACAGATCAAAGTCATAACAAACACATAACTCAACTGCAAAATACAATCAAAAGCCTCAGAGAAACACTTCTAAGTGAATTTAAAAGATTGGAAAAGGACCTAAACAGATATTTTCCCAAAGTAGACATACAAATGGCAAAAAGGTACATGATAAGATTTTGGACATCACTGAAGATCAGGAGATGCAACTTAAAACCACACTGACATCTCATATCCCACTGTTAGGATGGCTATTATCAAAATATCAGAAAACAGCAAGTGCTGTTAAGGATATGAAGAAAAGAGAACTCCTATAGATTATCAGTAGGAATATGTAGTATATATCCATTGAGGAAAAGCAGTATGGAGATTTCACAAAAAAGTTAGAAAATAGCACCATCATATGACCCCATGTTAGTGTTTTAAATGTACCCCCAAAGTCTCCTATGTTGAATGCTTGATGCTCACTGCAGCAATTTTCAGAGATGTGGCTTCGGGGAAGTGACTGAGTCAGAAGGGCTCTGAGCTCAACAAGAAATTCAGCAGATGATAGGACTATCAGGAGATGGTGGTCACTGCAGAAGCTACCTGGAGGGTGGAGGTCATTGGGGTGTACCCTTACAGGGCTATCCAGTCCCAGGCCTCCTTCCTCTTTCTCTGCACCCCTTCTCTGTGCATGCTGGTCACACCAGGAGGTAAGCAGCCTCAACTTTTATATATTCCAGCTGCTGTAAAATACCTCATATCAAAAGCAATGGAGAGGGCTGGCCAAATAGCTCAGCAGATTAAAGTACCTGCAAACAGGCACAGGGGCCTGGGATCCATCCCCAGGCCTGCCTTGCCAACTCTACCCTTGGGGTGCACTGAAGCACCAATTGAGTCTGGGGGTGGTGGCGCCTGTCTGTAACCCCAGCTCTTGGGAGGCGTAAACAAGCAGATCACTACAAGTCCGATCTAGTAGTGAGACCCTTTCATAAAATACAAAAGAATTAAAATTTAATTTAAATTTTAATTCTTTTGTATTTTGGGTTACCTCTCAAACTATGAACTCAAATAAATCTTTAAGACAGTTCTCTCAACTAACACGTACAGCAACTCCACTTCTGATGTTTACCCAGAAGAAATATCTGCCCCTGTGTTCACTGCACCACTCACAATACACAACATATATCAACAACCTAAGTGGCCCCTACGCATCTAAAGAAATGCAGGGTAAACACACACTTACACAATGCAGTATTAGTCAATCTTAAAAAAGAAAGAACTCTGGCCACTTACAGCAAACTGAATCTGCAGGACATTATGCTAAATGAAATAAATCTTACACAGATAAAAATTCTGTGACATCACTTAACACATGGAACATGAAAAATTCAAGTTCAATCAAGGAAGCAGAGTAGCATGGTTACCATAGTCACAGGACATGGGAAAGGGGCAAAATGTTGGTCTAATGGTACAAACTTTAAGTTTCAAGTTCTAGAGACCTAGGGCTGCCAATGAGATAGCTCAGGGAACTAAACACCTGCTTAGGCAAGTACAGGGACCAGGGTTTGATCCCTAGTACTGCATATTTTGCCAGCCCCACCCTTGGGTGAGCAGAGCTGGCAACAAAATTTGGGCATGGGATTACACATCTGTAATCCCAGCTCTGGGGAAGCTGAAAACAGGAGTCCAAGCTGCATAGTGACTCTATACCAAATACATTTTTTTAAAAAAAGTTCCAGAGACCATCTGGGTAGTATAGAAACTATAGTTAGTTACAACACATTGTACACTTGAAATCTGCAAAGAGATTAGACCAGCAATGGTGAACCTTTTAGAGCTTTCAGTGACATTAACAGCCCATTGTAAGTTCAATACCACTAGACAAAATCAAAAGTATTCTGCGCACATGCGCGCGCGCGCGCGCACACACACACACACACACACACACACACAGGCTAGCTATATAAATAGGTATGTTAATTGGCTTGACTGTGGTAATTATTTTACCATATAGTCACTGTATATCAAAACATCACACTGTACACCTTAAATATAAATTTTTATTAGATCGAAACAAAGCAGGGGAAAAGGTAACCTTAGTTTGTCTTTACTGATGTAATAGTTAAAACTGCTATTCTATCAGTAAACTTTACACCTTACCCCAAGGCTTAATATTTTATATAAGCATGCTATTATCACTCAATCTCCATGTACTCTGAGATTTCACTTAATCACACATAAGTAAGGAAGAGTTATAACACAGCTCTTTAAGGGAGGCTACTCCACCATTTGGCATAAGGAAAAAGACCACATCTAGAGAAACCTATCTTTAATTTCTTGCCCAAGAATGTGACTATGGCAACTAAATGTTTCTACATTTCTTCAACAAATATTTACTGGCCCTTTTTAAACATGACACCTTAAGGAAGAAAAATTAGTAAGACATACAGGGTGGCTGTCTCTGCCCTCAGACTATGACTGAGCACAGAGACAGCTGCCCTATGAATTAACCTTAGCAAAAGTCATGTTGATCCTGCAGACAAGTGGCTCTCTGTTCACTGAGAGACAGTCTGTGTTACAAAGCAACATTTGCTCTTTTTTATGGTCAACAAAACATTTTTATCATCAAAGATACACGGTAAGCAAACCCAGGCTTCCATGCTAGTGTCATTAAGCCATTCCCACTGTTCACAGGATCAGACAGCCTTGGGTCTGGAGTTGCTCGCTGGGAGGGATCCATGCTGGGTGTCCTATGTGCTCACGGAATAGACCGTACAAGAAACCCCTGGAAGTGACTTGGTCTATACTAAACTTCTGGAAAAAGAGGAAGAGACAGAAGTGAATTAAAGTAATATGGAAAGAATTTATACTAATGTTTCTTAATGTATTTACCTTATATTTCTCTTCCTAATTAGACAAGATTTCTTTTCCCACATCTGTCCTTTCCCTGTCCTGTGATAAGACTCTCAGGGGATAGACTCACAGATCTGATGGGCATTTAGGTAGCAGCTTCACTTGTGCCTACAGTACACTAATTTTACTCAAGTGTAATAGAGCTTATCTCTGCAATTCAAGGATGGACTTTTTTCAGAAGAAAAGGGGTGTCAAAATTACATTAAATAGGAATTAACCACCCATTCAGTCTTCCCCCATTATCCACAGGGCCCCATTCCACTTCTATAGATCAGAAAGAGACACTAGGTCCCTTATGTAAAATGGCACATAAAATCACCACATAAAATCACTAGATGACTTGTAATATCTGATAACAATGTAAATGCTATGGCAATAGTGTTAGACTGTATTGCTCGGGGAACCATGACAAGAAAAATTCTGTACCTGTTCAGCACAAACATAATTTTGGAGATGGCGGAAGAATATTTTCTATTCACAGTTGGTTCAATGTATAGGTGCAAAATTCATAGATGCAGAAAGATACGGAAGACCAAGACTATTTTTAACTTATCATTCCATGGTTTTTCGTTTTTATTTTAATGGCAAATCTCTGAAGGCCCACATTTTGGTAGGTATGATAGTGCTTCCTCTACTGATTTGTCAATTACTCAGAGGCACACATACTTTCCATGCACAGCTTCCCATCCCTTGTAGCTGCTACCTGCACTCTGCCTAGATCCCTTGAGAGCTTTCATTGCCTCGAACAGCCCACCGTGGCCCAGGCGATGATACCTTCTGAAATCCGCTTAAAGATCAGACTGCCCAACCAAATGGAGTGTTAGTCTAAAATCAACCCTCACACAGGTGGTACCTAACATTCGAACCTTTCCACACAAAAACAAAATCAGACATTTGCCTTTACAATTCCACTAGAAGCACAATGCACTGAGTCAGAAATGAAGGAAGAAAGAGGCTGTTTCCACTAAATAATTTCAACCCAACTTCAGAGTAAAGAAGTCGGGCATATGAAAACATGCTTAACTTCCCAGAGTCCCACAGGATGAGAGGTGCACATAACATGTTCCTAGAATGCTTCCTTACAAATCAAACTGCTGGGGATTTGAGTCAATTAACATTTCTATAGGCACTCGCAACAAATGCAATAGTAAAGAAGCAAGTTTTCTTTACTCAAAAACAAAAAAGTACTCTACAGGGCTGCAACTATGTATCTCTTTGACCCAACATCTGCCTATAATCTGTAAGACCTTGGGTTCATCCCAAGCTCCACAAAAAAAAACAATTTTTGAAAATTCTATTTTACCATGTTATCAACACGTAGGCCAGCAAACACTGAGTTCTTTTTTTAATAGCCAGCACAGCTGACACCACTTCGGGGGAGGGGAAAGCTCATTTCCCCCTTCAGAGAGTGCACCTGTAGTGGGCTCCAGGGAAACACAATGCGGCGGCCTAAGGGACAAAACCACACTTCTCAGCGAAGGTTGCTTCAGATATGAAAAGGCACCAGTGGGAGCAACGGCCAGCAGCACCCCGGGGCGCCGGGCAGGCCCGGGCGGGGGGGGGCGATGACGTCATCCCTGGATACCCCCTTGGGACGCCAGAGTCGCGGCCTAGCGGCAGTTCCCCACCGCTGGGGAGGAGAACGCCGAGGGAGACTATGGCTCGGCTCGGCTCGGCTCGGCTCGACTCGGCTCGGCCCGGCCCGGCCCGCATGGCCCGCAGGCCCGGCACGGCTGCACCTGCCTCCCCGCCCCTCCCCGGCCCGGCCCCAGAGGAGACACCATACATTGTCACGCCGTTGGAGCTGCTCCGCGGCGGCTGCTTCTCGGGCTCCTGAATGCGGGACTCGGCAGGCTGCGGGCGCGGGCTGTCGTCACCGGCCACCGCGGGCTTGTCGGCGTCCGCCATCGCGACACCGCGCTCTCTGAGGGCTCCGCGCGCGACAATGGCGACAGCGGCCTGGAGCGGTAACGGATCCCGGTTTGAAAAGGCCCCGAGCGCTCCCAGCCCGATCTCGCGAGAACCTGCGCAGCACGGGAGATGGGGGGGGCTTGAGCCGCGGAGGGGGCGTGGCCAGGGCCCACCAGCAGCCACAGGGGTCGCGCTGAGGACCCGGATCATCCGGTGCCGCGCAGGTGGGCGCGGTGAGCGGGGCATGCGCGCCACGCTGGCCCGGCCGCCTACCGCGGCGGGCGCTGCTAGGTCCCGCGGACGGTTGCTGGCTGTACTCCCTGTTGATACCTTGGAGTTTCTGAGGATTGACTGACCCTGAGTAGAAATTATTTCGGATTCAGCTCTCCGCCCCGGGGGAAAAAGTTGAGTTAAAAAAAAATATTCTTGGGGCAGCAATCAATACATAATTTTCATAATGAATCAATGAGATGTGCAAATAATGGACATTTGGATTTTTGTTATGTATCTATGACCAGCTGATGGCAATTACAAATGAGACTGATAGTCTCATTTATTTAACATACAAAATTTTGCAATGTACGTTTTCCCCCCACAGTCTGAAAAAGAAATTTATGAAACTTAGTCAACTCTTAGGTACTGTATTTCACACTAAGCCCTTTTGTGCTGAGAAGTTCAAAGACCTTTTCAAGCATTTTACAGAGGAAGAGAACTATGGTTAACCATGCTGTCCACATAAAAGAACGGAGAAACTAGAGCTCAACGCCTAGTGTCCACAATGTGTAGGTTTCTGCCACCTTACAAACAATTCTATAAAATGACTGATAGAAATCCTAGAGTGGGGCTGGGGAGATAGCTTAGCTGTCTAAGTGTCTGCCTGGCATGCGCAAGGACCGGGATTTGATCCCTGGTACTGCATCCTGAACCAGCCCCAGAACCCCTGCCTTGCTCTGCAGTCCCCTGAGACATAATATGGTGGTGCACCTGTAATCCCAACGCTGGGGAGACACAGGAGGATCACTATGAGTCCATACTGTGGAGATTTTTTTCTAAAAAATAAAATTGAGTTGACCAGTTTCATATGAGAACATTTTCATTTTGATGAGAATGTTTGGTAAAGTATTGCAGCAGAGGTACTGCCTACACTGTTTTATAAACATAATTCGTGCTATGGTACTTGCTACATCAATTGTTGATTCCCAGTAAATCTGAGCCCACGTTTGGGATAACACAAGGACCCTGGGATGTGGCAAGAAAATCAGGGTTCGATCCCCTGCTCTGCCTCTTGTTGCCTGTTAATTCCTTGGGAAAGACACTCCTCACTCTGCACTGTAAATACAGGCAACAACACCTACCTTAAAGGATTAAGGTGCGGGTTAAAGTAGTTCACAGGCATAGGACCAAGTTCTGGTAGTAACTTCCTATGCGTTGGACAGTCTAGTCAAGGAGAAACCAGATGATTTTCTCAAAATACATTATTTGCATTTAAAGTAGTCTTCATTCTCTATTACTCCTTTGCTACACTTGAATTTCACAATGAAACTCATTCTCACAGTTGCTGAGAGATTTTTTTGGAACAGTAGATTTTTGTGAAAATCCTTCAGTCAATTCATTATGTATAAGGAGATTTTCATGCTTACAAGCAGTAGTGGGATTCGGCTCCCAAAATTTAAAGACCCAATCCAAAAATGGGCTTCTGAGATGAATACACACTTCTCAGAGAAAGCAATACAAGAGGCAAATAGATATCTGAAAAATGTTCCACGTCACTGGCTGCTCAAAAAATGCAAATTAAAACAACTTTGAGATACCATCTCACCTGAGAAAGAATGGCTATCATAAAGAAATCAACCAATAACAAATGCTGAGGAGGTTGTGGGGAAAAAGGAACCCTTCTGCACTGCTGGTGTTGGAATGTAGACTGGTGCAACCATTCCATTATGGAAATCAGTGTGGACACTCCTCAAAAACTAGAACTGAAAATCCCATTCAATCAACCAATTCCCCTTCTGGTTATTTTCCCAAAAGAACTGAAAACATACAAGAGTGATATATGTGAATCCATATTTATAGGAACACAATTTTTCATAGCCAAATCTTGGAAACAAATAAAATGTTCATCATTTGAGGAACAGGTGAAAAAGATGTGATGCTTTTATACAATGGAGAACTACTCAGCTATAAAAAAAAAAAAGACAAACTCGAAAACTTTACAGATAAGTGGGTGCAACTAGAGGCTATATTTATAAGTGAAATAAATCAGACCTACATGTGTAAATATCATACTGTAAGGACCTAAAGGAATAAATAAAACCCAAAAGGTATAATAAATACAGTAAAACAGAAAGAAACTGAACTTAAGGATTAAATAATGAAAATGAGAGGAAGAAAAAGATAGGAAAAAAAGCAATGGGGAAACAGGCAAGTATATATACAGGATGGCTGAGATAATTGTACTAATAGTTTCCATCAGTTTTTTGAAGATAGCAGCTAATGTTCAGAATTTTCACCTTGACTAGCTCTGTATGTTGATATCTGCAATCTAAGCAACTACATTGAACACAGCAATGTGTGATACAAAAGCCATGGTTGAATACCTCTCATCTTGGTCTTCTAAATGTGTGCCATTTCTAATGTCTCATCAATTATTATACTCTGAAATAAATGTTAAAAAAACAAGGAAAAAAGATTAAGATTTATTGAAAGCAATATTCAATTATGTTTCCACTCTTGCATAACTGTATCTGTTCATCTGAGCAACATGTTTGACAATAAAAATAGATAACATAACCATTGTTAATTAGCCATTCCTGCTTTGAAAATATGTAACATATGTATTGTTTTATGTTACCCTGTTGCTGTCCTTTTATCTATTTGTTTTTGCTTCTGTTTTTACTCTTTAAAATAAAGTTGAATTAATAAAAACAGTAATGGGCATATGAAGAACAGAAATATGAATAGCACTTACCTGAGGAAGGATGTTTACAAAAAGAAATATTTCAGTGTTACAATGAAGATGAAAGCAAAGCATTATGTAAAAATTACTTACAAACATAAGATTTTAGCGCTATCAAAGAAAAGAGGAACATATAATTTAAAATTATTAATAAATGGAAGAGATTGGCTCACATGCCACATTGTACTAATAAAAATACATCTCTGAAGTATCTTGCTATCCCTACAAATTGGGTACCTAGGCCAAGTTCCTCTCTTGCTATTCCTTAGTCTTGGTTTTGAAAAATGTGTGAAGGACAGAGATTAGTTCTTACTAGAGATCAGTGAGGATTTGCAAGAAGAGCTGGTTCTGGAAAGATCAGAAGGACTGGGGCATCTCAGAAAGAGAAGAAAAACTGCTCTGTGCATTCATCTTTTCTTCCCTCTCTTGTTATTAAAATTATACTTACCTTAGATAAATTTATGAAAGATAAAGACAACATAGCTATTAATGATCTATTGCTGGTTTCAATGTGCACATTCCTCCCCGTTCACTATCTTCCGTTTTCATGGTGGGTTTTAGTATAAACACTAGGTAATTATTTTTCTTTTCTTTTGGTACTTGGAATTGAACTCAGGACCTTATGCTTCCCAGTAGGCACTTGTTCCACTGGCCTATATCCCCACACATCCCAAAATTCTTAAGAGATGCTCAAATTTTGTATCTTCCTACAGTTCCCACTGCAAAATTCTTACCTTCTGCAAATGCATATTTCTTGTATGGTGTCCCATAATCACTTACTTTTCATACAACAAATCAGAGAGGGAGAAAGAGAAGACATTGTACATATCTAGAAATTTAAGACAAAAGGTCCAGAATGTTTTCAGAGATAATATGCAATCATAGATATAAATTGCAGAAACCCTGTGTGGTCACCAGCCAGCAGGACTACAAATACTGATGTCTTCAGCTAGAGGCCATTTCTGCCTTTGCAGGCAGCTCCCACATCCAGCCAAGAAGGGAGTGTCCTGTCCTGGAGCCCAACAGCTCCAGGTGACAGGGCACATGCAGTTCCAGGGAGGCCAGCAAATGAATCTGGGCCTGCGAATCCCCAGGTATTCAGTTCTCAAAGGACAGGGACACAGGGTAGGACCTGGGATGGAATGCTCCTCTTTGTGTTTAACAATTAAAAGGCAGGGCTGGGGAGATAGCTCAGTAGAATAAGTGCTTGCCCAGCGAGTGAAAGGTCCTGAGTTCAATCCCTGCTACTGGAAAAAAAAAATAAATAATTAAAAAGGCAAAGCCAAGCAAAACAAACCTCAACAAATAGTGTACTTTGATCCAAAAGTCAAGTTTCCTGATGGAGCATATACATTACAGCTTGCCTTGGAAGTACTGGCTTTCCAAACAGTAGAAAGTCAAATGGTCTTTCTTTTTTCAAGGCAGAGGAACGGATGACATTTAAGGGACTACTTCCCAAAAGAAAAACTACATATCCCAGTGATATAGGCATACCATGTTTATAGCAGCAAGGCTTGTAACAGCTAAATCTTGGAATCAGCCCAAATGTCCACCAGCCAAGGAATGGATTAAAAAGATGTGATTTTGCTATCCAGGAAAGTACCACTCAGCCATAGAGATGGATAAACTTGAGACTTTTATAGCCAAATGAACACACCTTGAGACCATTCTCTTAAATGAAATAAATCAGACACATGTAAGCTGTATTGTCTCTGGTGTGAGAAACTGAAAATGTAAATAAGAACAAAAGTGCATAACAGATACTGTGAAATAGGAAGAAATTGTTCTGATGGGAAGAACTAGGGAGAGAGAGGAGGGAAAGGATGAAATGGAAATAACACTTTGTGAAGAAGAAGGGGGCAAGGGCTTGAAGGAAGAAGGGGAGTATGGAAAATAAAGAGGGACCAAGCCACACCACGCCCAGGCACAAACACCCAGTGATGAATGTGATAATTTTGTGTATCTAAATTGCACCAACCTGAATTTAAGCATAAGAATTAAGGGTGTGTTCAAACCCCATTTATATTTATTTCCCCTCCTTCATTAAAAAGTTTACTCTTTTAAAATATGGATGTTAGTTACAGACAGAAAAAAAAATTGAATCTTCTGACAGCTGTCTCCCCCATTTCCCCAGCCCACTATCACAATTCTTTAACGTGAAAGTGTATTTTTTATACTTAATATTCAAAACACACATCCTCTAGAAAGATCTCCACTAGAAAGTGATGTTTAGAATTCAGACAATTATCTGACCCGTCTGGGCAGAAACCCACTTTCACCTCAGTTATTCAAATACTTCTGATAACATCAAGGGTTTTGCTTGAATTCTTTAGATAATTATTCTGTTTTTCAACTTTATAATCCTAGTGGCATTGCCTGGTAACTGATTTACTTCAGGTTTTTGTAAAAAAAAAAAAAAAAACAAACAAAAAAATTAGGTTATATTTTTTTTCTTTGAAGATTAAATACTTAAAATTCCTATATATTTACTTGAGTTTAATTTTTCAGCCTAAGTTACTATCCCTTTTTCTTCAATTTAACCTTAGTAGCACCACTAAAAGACAGATGAAAGTAAATTTTTAAGAGTTTTGTCCCAGTTTCTTTCATATAGGTACAGGTACTCCTTGTGACTCAATGGTTCCTTGAGTTGAACTTTCTTGATTTCAAGCCATCTGAAATATGGCAATAGTTTTCATCATTTTCAGTTTTGATTCACAGCTGGAGGAACATTAATGAAGATAATTGCTTTATATCTATTTTTTCAATATGGGACCTGAACCCAGAGCCTTCATCCTGAGCTACATCTCCAGCCTTTTTCATTTTCTGTTTGGAGATTTGTCTCATTAAACTGCCACAGTGAGGCTTGACCGTGTGGTCCTCCTGCCTCAGCATTCCAGAGTGCTGGCATTAGAGGCTTGCTTATACAACCACACCAAGCTTCAAATATTGTTTTTAAATGTACATAATTACACTTTTGGCAAAGTCATTCTCAATTTTCCATGTCAACATATGGAAAAGAAAAGAGGTTTCTTAGAGTATGAACTTTATGTGGTTAAGTTCACATGCCATCCTGGATATTTAAAGGTAATCCTACAAATAGTGATTATTGAAAAAAAAATCCATCTTCCTATTCTTATTTGCTGAAAAGAAACAAATGTATCCATAGTAGCTGTAAGTGTTCCTGAAGTTCTATGTCTCCTCCCCTAGCACAAGAACATGCCATGCGCTGATAAAAATGTCAGCAGAAATAGAATGAGGACTGTGAGAAGAAACTCCTTATCCTGGAGATTGTGCCATGGCCTGGTTACTTAGTTGCTGCTGAGAGAAAATACCTGACACCCAAAGTTAAAGAAAGAAAAGTTTATTTAGCTCATAGTTTATAGAGGTTCCAGTTTGTAATCAGCTGTCTCCAAGACAGGGTGGCTTCATGGAGGACAGCAATTTATGCTGCCAGAAGAAAGCAAAAGGAGAGAGAGACAGACAGACAGAGAGAGAGAGAGAGAGAGACAGAGAGAGACAGAGAGAGACAGAGAGAGACAGAGACAGAAAGACAGAGAGACAGAGACAGAGACAGACAGACAGAGAGAGTGAGAGACAGACAGAGAGGGAGACAGAGAGAGACCCACACAGAGACAGAGACGACACACAAAGAGACAGACTTCATCCTAGAGATTCACTATAAAATTAATCACAAACTCTAGATTCAGTTGCCTCTGGGAGAAAAAAAAAACCCTAAAAATGTGTTGTGGTTTGTGTCTAGTTGTCCCCCAACAAACTTATGCAGTTATGGGACAGCTTCTGGAGTTTGTGGTTGATCCTTGATCCAGTGCTGGGATTCCAGGTGTGCGTGCCACATCCTGGCCCTGGGTAATCTGCATTACACTCTAAGGAGGGGAGAGAGGCTAGTGAGCTGCCAGGGCTGCTGCTTCTCCCTTTGCTGTTCCTCTTTGCTGACACCATGAAGGGCTGCTCTCTTCCATGTGCCACTCTGCCTTGGAGCCAGTCGAGCATGGACTGAAACCTCCACTGACTGTGAGCTAAGTATAACTTGCCTTCCTTCATTTTGGGTACCCTGCATTCTGTCCCAGCAGTGAGAGAAAAGTAACTGCGACAAAGTGCATGAGGCCTTTGGGGGGACAACTAAACACAAACCATGATATTCCTGATAAACGCAAAACACACACAAAGAAGTGAACCTAAACAAATGTAGATGATGTATTCACAAAAACATTTTTAAAGTAATCATTGAATGACCATGGTATGGAAGAAATTACTGAATGGATTAGTCATTTAAATTTCAATCTATGGGCTTGCCAGCAATATCATGGCCCTGTAAGACTCATGTACATTCCTTTATACAAAAAGCATTTTAGTCCATCTCTAAGAGTTGTGAAAGTCTTAACAGTTCCAATATTGATGAAAAGTCCAACTCTCCTGCAAGATTTAAGGCAAACTGTTAGCTGTGAGCCCCTAAACATCTGAAAAGAAAAACACTTTCAACTTTCAATGGCATGAGATAGGTTTCTCCATTCCAAGAACTACAAACAGGGATTCAAAGCAATGGCACCAAAGCAAGTCTAAACCGGGCAGGGCAAACACTGAGTCCTGCACTTCCATATGCAGCATCTGAGGTGATTTGTGGCAAGATGTGAGCTCCAACAGGCACAGGAGCTCTGCCTCTGTGGCACTTCTGGTGGCCGTAGCACCCGTGGCTTCTCTCCTGTGCCTGATCTACTCCCACCTTGAAGCTCCCCTCAAACACTGCACCTTCCTGGCTTCCCACACTTCTGGGGTTACCACTGCACCTTTGGACTGAGGGACCATGAATACCTTTGTGATAGGAATTCAAGTGCAACCAGAAGAAATAAACCTCCATCCTGTTCAATTGCTGGCAAGCCCATAGCTTGAAATTTGAATGACTAATCCATTCAGTAATTTCTTCCATTCTATGGTCATTCAATAATTACTTTTAAAATGTTTTTGTGAATACATCATCTACATTTGTTTAGGTTCACTTCTTTGTGTGTGTGTTTACATTTATCAAGAAAACATTCTACTGAACTGGAAAAACATTAAAACGGCCCAGTTTTATGAATCGGTCATTTATTAGGGGTCTACTAAGGGCCTACATGTTAGTGAGACTGAAACACTGAAAAAATAAGCATTAGACTTCACATTCAAGAGTAGGTACCCAGAAAGACAGAGCTCTCATTCCTAAGACTATTCTATTTCATCATTTACCACTAGTCCTAAAAAAGTAGCATTAAGAAACAGTAATGTTTAAGTTTATACTCAACGTAGTCTATCTATATTTGAAGCATGGCATTAGAATTTTATTTAGATAAATCCAACTTAGTTACACTGATGCCTTGGAAGAGAAATCTTATTTGTAATTAAATAATATAAAAAGGTTATATGTCAAGAGTATAGCTCAAAAGTTTTTTTTTAATTCATTTTAATGAGAAAAAAGATAAAATAGCAATGAAACCATTTTAAAAACAGGTTAGTAGGACAGTTACAATAATTAATATACTGCATATTGTTCTCTTCATAGTTGTTATCCAGAGGACAAGCTGTAGACAAGAAATCTTGTCTAAACACTATTAGTACAAACCTTTCTTCTCATTGAACTAAGAGAAAGTAGCTGTATACCTATCTTATCTGGTATATACATATATATTTTTTCACAACAGAACTGTCCTTTATTTATGTCCCTCTTTTTGTTCTATCACACATGGGTGTTCCATTGCTGTTAGACAAGATGCATCTGGAGGTCTTTAAAGGGTCTTCTCATATTTGATGCCAGTGCACATACTGTAGCTACTTCAGTTCAACAATTAACCCAATACAGTCCAGTAGTCCATAATAATGGTGAGTTACCAGCACAACTGGCAGTTGTCCAAAGCTGCTGACTTGAGCCTTTTACAGCTTAGGATATTAGTATAGCTTTACATTTCATACCTCATGGTTACACTTTTCTGCTAGATGGATAAGACCAAGTTAAATCAACAGTGATATAACTAAAAATAACTTTTGTCATCAGATAAGATCAGATCAAATCCAGTCAGGATTTGCCCTGGAACCATGTAGAGCAATTTGTAGATCTTCTGTCAGTGTCAGCCATCTGCAAGAGTCACAGCCCTTGTTTGACCAATTTTCTCTCTGTGAAAGCCCAAGAAAATTTTTTCTCTCTAGGTGACTCTCCTTAGGCACAATCGATCAGTTTCCTCTGTGGCCCCATAATCTCCTTGATCTCAAAATTTGGGACATCGCTTAATTACAGGATGTCACAACAGAGATACTCTTAGGTCCTGAGTCCTCACTGACCTTGAAGGCCTAGGGCCAAAATATTGACTATTTTTTTTAGCACATCAATCTTTCTAATTTTTGGTCTGAAAACTTTAGTTGTCAAACATCCAGAACAGAGGATTTCTGATATTATTATACTATAACAGAGGCAGTTAAGCTTAACATCACTATCTGTCTGAATATCTCATAGCTTGGACATAAAATGAAACTGCGGCAGGATGCTGAATTGACCCATAGCGCAGGCCCAGCATGGAACCCTTCAGCAGAACTCCCTGCAAAGGGGCTGGAGCCAACACCCACCCAGATGATTCAGGAGCACAACATCTTGCCAGTGTGACACACAGAGTTCACCTGCAAGGCTGTAGTGGAGCACAGCAGCCACACCTACCTGGAGGAGTCTGAACTTCCTAGATCCCGACTTGGTGCTAAGGTAATAACTCTATCTAAGCTCTACACCAAAGGTCAAAAGTCAGTGGTATATAGAATGACAAAGAGGAGTTGCAGTATGCTCCTGGATGAACAATAAAGAGCTCTCAAAGTGACAGTTATGCAGGACTATGCAAAATATGTTAGAAGAACCCTTATTTAAAAGGTCATTGAAGATTTATATGAAACAGTACCAATCTTATGTCGGGTTGTACACATATTTTTTTCATATAGATATGTGTGTATGTGTGTATAAAAGACAGGGAAGAAGTAATATAAAGCCAATAGAAAATGGAAATATACTTTTTAAACTTTCTTTTTTTATTTTTTTATTGAAGAACAAATAGCAATGAGACAGTTTCAAATCAAATTAACAGGACAGATTCAATAATTAATACATCACAAATTATTTTTGTAATGAAAAATAATAGTGAGTTATCTGAAGTTGTTGCCTATAGCCATTTACAGCTCAAATTATTATTATGGGCCCATGTTGTATACCTCATTTTTGTACTTTTCTGCTGGATGATTAAGACCGAGATAAAGCAAGACCTATATATCAAAAGACATAGCTTTTGTATCTGAGGTCAATCAAGTCCCCTCAGGGTTTATCTTGTAATCCTAGCGGCCAGGAGATAGCTCAGTATAATAAGTGCTTGCCTGGTAAGTGCAAAGTCCTGATTTCAATCCCTGGTACTGCCAAAATAAATACATAAATACATACATAAATAAATAAATAAATAAATAAATAAATAAATAAATAAATAAATAAATAAATATCTTGTAATCCTGTACCTCATTCTGTAGATCCTTTGTCTGTGTCAGCCATGTAGATGAGTCACAGCCATTGCTTGACCAGTTTGCTCTCTATGAGAGCCTGAGAGAAAGTTTTTTCTCCATGTGACTCTCCCCAGGCACACTATAAATCATTGATCTCCATTCTCTGTGGCTCCATAATCTCCTTGATCAGAAAATTTGGGGCAAAGCTGAGTTTCATGATGTTAGAGTACAGATTCACCTATCTCCTGAGTCTTCACTGACCTTGAAAGGCTAGGGCCAAAATGTTGGCTGACATTGCAGCCCTTGCATTTCTCCAAATTCTGATCTGCAATTTTAGGTTGTTAACTGTCCAGAAGAGAAGCTGACTATTACCCTGTGATGTATACAGTTCATTTTACTCTAGCTATATGACTAAATTCTTTTTAGTTGTTATATCTTTCTATTAGTATTTCTTCTTTTGATTTCTTATACTAGGGAGACTACATAATATTTGCACATGTGTGTCTGGTTAATTTCACTTATGAGTACATGTTCAAGTGGCATCCACTTCAATATAAATGCTTCAAGTTTATCATTCTTTATAGCTGAGTAATACTCCATTATAGAGAAATACCACATCTTTTTCGACCATTTCTCATGTGACAGACATCTTGGTTGTTTCCAAGACTTGGCTAGCACAAATTGTGCTGCTACAAACATAGGTACACATTTGTCACTATGATATAGATGTTTTCAGTTCCTCCGGGAAAATTCCCAGTAGGGGGATAGCCGGCTTGAATGGGATTTCCAGTCCTAGGTTTGTGAGGAGTCTCCACACTTATCTCCACAATGGTTGCACCAGTCTACATTCCCATTAGCAGTAAAGAACTGTTCCCTTTCCCCCACATCCTCTCCAATATTTGTTGTTGGTTGATTTCTTTATGATAGCCATTCTTTCTGGACTGAGATGATATCTCAGTGTGGTTTTAACTTACATTTCACAAATGGCTATTGATGTGGAGCATGTTTTCATATGTTTATTTGCTTCTTTAATTTCGTCCTCTGAGAAGTGTGTATTCATCTCAGACGTCCATTTCTGGATTAGGTCTTTAAATTTGAGGGCCCTAATATATCTTAGTTCTTTATATTCTAGACAGCAGACGTTTGTCTGATTGCTTATTAGTTAAGATTTTTTCAAAATTTTTGGGTTGTCTATTCACTTTGTTGGCAAATTTCTTTTGATGTGCAGAAATTCCTAAAGAAGAGTTGATCCCAGTCGTTGATACTTTCAAGTGTTTCCCATGAGAATACACGTTTGTTCATGAACTCTTTGCCAACCCGTATGTCTTCAAGAGTTCCTCCTACTTTGTCTTCCAGGAGATTGAGTGTTTCTGTTTTAATGTTTAGATCTTTAATCCATTTTGACTTTAACTTAGTGCATGGTGATAGAGCTGGGTCAAGTTTCAGCTTTCTGCATGCAGAAAGCCAGTTTTTACAGCACCATTTGTTAAAGAGGCTTTCTTCCAGTAAGCTTGTTTGGCCCCTTTGTCGAAGATCAGGTGGCTGAGTGTGTTTGCAGAGGCCTCTGTGTCTTCTAATGTATTCCATTGTTGCCAATACCATCACAGTGGCTTTGTAGTATAATTTCAAGTCAGGAATTGTGATGCCTCCTGCCTTGTGTTTGTTGGTCAGGATTGCCTTTGCTATTCTGGGTCGTTTGTGGTTCCAAATAAATTTTAGGAACGATTTCTCTATGTCTGGGAGGTATGTTGGTGGCAGTTTGATAGGGATTACATTAAATCTGTACAACAATTTTGGGAGTATGGACATCTTCATGATGTTGGTTCTTCCCATCCAGGAGCATGGAATATCTTTCCATTTTCTGAAATCCTCTATAATCTCTTTTCTCCATTTGTTCTGGGTGGTCTTAGGGCCTGAGAATGCATTTTTCTCCTTGTCTTTGTTATTTTATATAGCCCTATCTTCTGACCTTTGGTGTAGAACTTTGGTGCAGTTATTACCTCTGAATGTACTGATATTATTATCCAAGAGAGATTATGTGGTTAAGGCAATTACAGTTTTGTATTTACACAACTCTAGTTAGCAACACTAATAATGGGTAGTGAGATTTAGCAAGTGACAAACTTTTATATCTAATGGGTTTGCCTTTCCTCCCTAAGAACAAATATTATGACTGTGTAGTTAAGCAGATATTAGACTGGGAATTTGTACTTGTATTAGTTCCCCTAAGTTCTGTCTGATCACCTCTCCTTTTGTACCTATGGTCTTCTAGGCAGAGTGCTTCAGCCCAGTTATCTGTTGCCCCCTCTCTCAATCAAGAATGAAAGAGAGATGATGCTCTCATAGATCTGGATCTAGCAAAGGGTCTCAGCTTACCAGGTCCAGTTCTACCAAGTTCGAACTCATCCAGGAGAGCCTGACTTGGATCTGGCTGCTGTGCTTCCCTTCTTCCTACTACAGTCCTTGAAGTGGACCCGCTGTGCCTCTCTGGCAAGATGTTCTGCTCCTGGATTAGTTGGGTGGGTCTCGCCTGTTCCCTTTCTTCAGAGAGTTCTGCTTCAGGGTTCCACACCAGACCTGTCTGATTCAGGAGATTCCTGCCAGGGTGTGGAAGGTCCCACACGCATGCCAGCCTGGGTGCCTGCTGGAGTAGAATCTGGCAGGTCAAGTTCAAGTTTTATAATCTGAATTAAATCATCAGAGCTTGAACTTTGTGTTTCTGTATAATAATCTATAGTCACCAGATGCTTTAAATTCTTTTTATTTTTATTGTCTGTCTTCAGAGTACACCCACTATGATTAATTGTGCCTTTAACAAAATCATTTAATTTCCAGACAAATTCAGTATCTAAACATATTTTCATGAATGTAATTGGGAAAAAGAGGGGAAAGAATTTCCGAACAGACCAAAGGACAATCACAAAATATAAGTTTAATTACACTTTTTGTTGTTTGTGTTGTTTTGCCGTATTGGGCATCAAACTCTGGACCTTGTGCTTGTCAGGCAGGCTCTTAAACCACTGAGCTAACTCTCATGACAATTACCCCCTGAACCCTTTTTTTTTTTGGTGGAACTGGAGATTGAACTCAGGCCCTTGAACTTGCCAGGGAAGCACTTATTCTACTGAGCAATCTCCCCAGCCCCTTAATTATCCTTTTAAACTAAAAGAAATGTGGCAAGAAAAGAAAACATAACTACAAAGGTAAAATTGCTACTTTGTATAATTTGACTTTTTTTTTTTTTTTTTTTTTTTTTTTTTTTTTTTTTTTTTTTTTTTTTTTTTTTTTTTTTTTTTTTTTTTTTTTTTTTTTTTTTTTGTATTTTAGGGAAGGGTCTATAGGGTTTTCAGGGTCTCACTATTAGATCGGCCCCATAGTGGTCATCCTGCTTACAGCCTCCCAAGACCTGGGATTACAGACGCACACTACCATGTGCAGTCTCAATTGCCATCGCAGTGTAAACCAGGGGTGGGACCGGCAGGGCACTCCTGGAGATCGAACCCTGGCCCCTGCACCTGCACACAGGCACTTTAATCCATTGAGCTCTTTGGCCTGCCCTGTATGACGTTTTTCTAAATGCTATAAACATACTTGAAATTTTAGAACATACGCTAGCTCCTAGAAAAGGATTGGCTGATTAAGAGTTCTTGGAAATAACCCGATGTGATCATGTGACTTGATAGAGGCTGAACCTCCTTTTACAATGAGATTTTAACAGATTATCTTACCATAAATCAAACTGGATAATGCATGAATTGCTCAAGTTTTAAAACATAAAAATTGACCCACTAATCAATGAACACTACAAAAATGAGGTTTGATGATGATTATTATTATTACTATATATTATTTATGCATTTGGAACAGGGTCTTACTATGCAGCTCAGATTCATAGTGCTCCTCCTGTTTTCAGCTTCCCCAGCCCTGGGATAAGGAGAGTGTGCCACCATGCCTGGCCTCAGTAACCAGCTCAGCACACCGGGGTATGTGGCTGGCATGGTGTGTGGTGCCAGGGACTGAATCCCAGTCCCTGCACTTGCCTAAGCAGGAACTTAGTCAACTGAGCTATCTCCATGGCCCTGGCTTTCTTAGTTTTTGAAAGCAAAAATATGCAACTTTGTACAAAGGAAGGTTGATGTTCTATATTAAAAACAAGCCTAAGATTTGTAACTTTCACCCATGGAAGACTGGATCACCCCATAAACACCATACTGCTACTAGTGGATATAAAAGGAACAAATCTGTTTCTAAAATACTGTTGCACACATGAGTAATTGATAATATAAATTCTTCATTTACATTAAAGTCTTTCATTTTGCTGGTGTGATCCAAGCTTAATGGGATCCCAGAGGGTAAAGCCCAGTGTGAAATCATGGTTCACTCCTTTGACTTTGGCTGTAGGCTTCAATAAGTTTCTTAGCTGACATCCATTCTTCATACTCCTTTCTGACTGCATCAAAATTTTGTTTTGAGTCTTGATGTGCCAACTGAAAATACCAGGACTGCCCCAGAACATGGATCTATGTGTTGTAACAAACAGCATACCTAGAATTCTGGATTCCATTGCTTTCTACTTTCCTCATAAGCCTTCACCTTCCTTTCTTACCATGAGCATCCATGAATTAAGAGGGGTAAGGAAAATCCACATGCTCAAAATATCAGAGCAGGAAAGCAAGAAACAAAACAAGGACCCTGAAGAGCCTTTACATGAGCTCTGGACTGCACCCAATTTCATGCGTGGGGAGAAAAAATCATTTTCATTTCCTTTCAACATCACCCTTGCGTGTCAGCACCTCAGTTTCCTTTTAAAAAGTGCACCCTTTTGCTCTGTTGTACTCCATTTCAATTACAGTCACCCATTCTAGACAGCTGCTCATTAACTAGTTTAATGGGAGCTTCTCAGTAGTGTACAAACATGATTCTTTTTGTCACAATGCCTTCAATTCATGAACTGTTTATGCATGTTTATAGATACATGAATGCAAGATGTATGAAAACAAGCTGAATAGCATATATTTTTGATTTTTCATTTCTTAGCTTTTGTCAAGCAATTAATAAAATAAAGACTGTGAAAGCTTTCTAATATACTGCTCTGGTTAATATCTGGATGTTCCCCAAAATCCTTGGGTTCTCATAGGCAGTGTTTGTGGAAGGTGATTAGGTACTCATCAATGGATCAGTCCAATGTTAAGTTGGTAGCTGAGTGTGTTAGAAGGTAGAGTCAGATCAGAAGAGGTGGGTCATGAGGGCACAACCTGAAAAGATGCCTCTCCCTCCCAGCTTTGTCACTCAGTCTCTGCTTCCTGCCCACCATGACATGAGAAACTCTCCCCTGCATGCCCCCCTCTACCATGCTACCTCTGCTTAGACCTAGCCAACCATGCAAGGACAGAAACTTCTAGATCATGAGCTGAAATAAACCTCTCCTCCTTTAAGTTGTGTGTGTAGGGTATTTTGTCTCAGCAACAAGAGAAGTCACTGAGACAGATTTTTGGTACCAGAAAAGTGGTTTCTGGAATTGTACCTGAGCATGTGGTTCAAAAGCTTTGGAAATGGTTTTAAGGAAGAGTTTGGAAAGGTTTATAGATGCTGGCTAATGAAACAGTAGTAGAGTCCTGAGTTATTCTTAAGGGAAGATTCCGGTTCAGAGTGCTCATAGAAATGTAGACTAGAAAAGGCCATATTTGGAATTGTCAGTTAGGAACAATGACTCCCATTGGCCACTGGATTCCAGGCCACATGTGTTATATCCTGGCATAAAATTTGTGTACATTTTGCTGGTGTCCTGAGACTTTGTAGAAGACTGATATTAAAGGTAGCAGACTGATTATGAGGAAGTTCAAGATGGCCTAATGTTGGAGCTGTGGTATAGACAACTTTGGAGGCTTTTAGACAAGATAATACAGACAATCAATAGCAAAAGATCATTTCAAAGGATTTTAGTTGTACCAGAAAGAAAAGGCCTGCAAAGATGGAGCAGATGAGAATTTGGTTGCTGAAAAGATTAGCATTAAAAATAAGTTATGTACTTTGGATCAGGACAATAGGAAAAATTACTGAGGACATGTCAAGAATCAGCACAGTCTCTCTTTGGAGACTGCGGGGAGCAAGTCTGTGAAGCTTTAACTTGAGAGCCCCAGGCACTGTGCTGGAGAATGGTCTCTAAGTGAACTGGCTCTCCAGAATATATTCACTCAGGGGCCTCTGCAGCTATGATTGAAATGAGTCCACCTGCTGCTTCAGCTGGCAGCAGACCTGGACATCATACACAAGGTGCTGATTTTACAGGCAAGAAGAATGTAGCTGTTACAGGTCCATGGAGGCTTCCACACATATTTCAGAAGAAGGCCTTGGAGACCACAATGGGGCACTGAGAGGACAGTATGTGAAGCTGTGACAGCAAAGCCAAAAGTGCATCAGAGATCCCAAGAAGCTGGAGAACCCAGGAATATAGAACAATTATGGAAAGCCAGGACCAGTGAACAAAACCAGCACATGAGTACAGCCATGAGAGCTAAAACCAATGCCATAGGGGCAGAGCTGCCCAAGCCCTTTGGGGTTCACATTTTATCGCAGCTTGCCCTGAATGCATGTCTCAGCTTATATCTAGAGTTATGGCTAGTGTGCATGAAGGCCTCACACATTATATGATAGAGCTTCCTCCATGGGAAGCCAACAGTGTGTGTCAGTGGGGCTTTTTGGAGCTGGCTAGATTTAGGACATGTGATACTTGGGATTAAGGGTATGTGATACTAAATTAGTGCACTTATTGGAATTAGCATAGTTCTGCCACCCAAAAGGCTGTCAGTCTATTTGGGATTAGAGGGCAAAGCAAGCTGGCTGCTGGCTGCCTTCTGTCTTCTGTGAGCTGTTTCTCCTCTGTGATGCCCTCTACCATACCAGCCTGCCTTGGAGCCAACTGGCTATGGACTGAAGCCTCTGCAGCTATGAACTGAAATAAGCCTTTCTTCCATTAATCTTAGGTTTTCAGGATTTTGTGTCATAAACAAGAAAAGTAACTAAGATGTACAGGCACAGGATTTTGTTTGCCCTGTGGGTTTCAGTCTTGTTTTCATCCAGTTCCTTTCTATCTTTCTGTTCCTTCATTTGGGAATGGGAATAGTTACTCTGTGCCATTACATGTTGGTGGTGTTTAACTTTCTTTTTAATTTTTACATGGGCTCACATCTAAGAGTTTGCTTTACGTCTGAGGAGCCTGTGGGCTCAAATGTCTCAGAAGTGCTGGAACTGCTATGATATTGGCATCTCTTAGAGACAGACTAACGGCTTTTTGTGTGAAGAGATGTGCGTGAGTCTCTGAGGAACCAGGGGCAGAAGGATGTGGTCTACATCTGGATATCCCAACAAAGCCTCACGTGACTCTAGGTGGGGTCTTGGGGCAGGTGATTGGATATTCTTCAGTGGATTAGCCCACTGGTGAACTTATAGCTGGAGACACTGTTAGGAGACAGGACTTGATCAGAAGAGGTAGTCATGGTGGGCATGCCTTGGAGGGGTTTATCTCCCTCCTCCACTGTTCCCTTCACTCTTTGTGTCCTGAAACCCATGACTTAAGCAGCTTTTCCTCCACTGTACCCCTCTGCCACATCATCCTGCCCTACCACCAACAGGCCATGGCTGTAACTGTGAGCCAAAATAATCCAGGTGCCACACTATCCTTCTGAAGAGGAAGGCGACCAAGGCACACACCATTTCCTTGACTCCACTGACAAACCTCAAATGTCATTTCCCTGCTGTACCCTGAGGTCATTAAGAAGACTGCAAGGTAGCCCTGCTAGGACAAATGTTCTGACATCTTTAAAGTCTCAGAGCACCTGTGGGGTCTGGGTAACATGTGTGCAAGAAATGTGAGACTTCTGCATCTGGACACCTAATACACCTGCAGACTAGGATTACTAGCATTCCTGAGAACTTGGACTTTACCCTTCCCAGCTTTTTATTCCTCTGAGCATCACCTGGAGTCTAGATGGCATTCATGTAAGAACTATTGCAAAAATAGAATATTATGTGAAAATTTATGGAAAGTAATTAGTTCTGTTACAGAAGCTAAAAATCCAGAGCCACATGTTGATGACTCTCACTCATTGCTGGTAGGAGCACAAACCAGTATAACCACTATGGAGGCTAGGATGACAACTTCTGACAAAGCCAAACAAAATCTTCCCATAAAATCTGGCCACTGGTCTCTTAATTACTCGTGAACATCAATGTAAAACGTACATCTACACAAAAGACTGCACACAACTATTTAAAATCTCCATTCATAAAGCCTAAACACTGGAAGCAACCAAGACATCCTTTAGCAAGCAAATGGACAAACTACCGTATAGCTATGCAACAGAATACTTGAGCAATAAACAGAAAAGAACACAGGGTATTTAGGAATATGAAACTATTCCGCATGATAGTACAAAGGCACATTTGTAAAAGCCATAAAACTGAGTAACACAAAGAATAAAGCCTAGTAAGCCCTGTGGAATTCTGTTAATTATGATGTATTTGCATTGATTTTTATCAAGTGCTCTCAAATGTACCACACTATTTCAAGATGTTCCAATACAAGCAGTTCATACTATGAGGAAAAGGCAGATACACGCAAACTTTCTGTGTTCTTTACTTGATACTGTTTTGTAATCCTAAAACTGCCTTTAAAAATAAAGTCTGTTCAATTTTTCATCTTTTTTGTTTTGTTTTGGCGGTGTTTAACTTTTGGTGGAATTGGGGATTGAACTCTGGCCCTATTCACTTACCAGGAAAGCGCTTATTCTACTGAGCCATCTCCCCAGGCCCCAAGCCTGTTCAATTTTTCAATAGACTAGCTGGCAGCATGGAGTGAGGCAGTCTAAAACCTGTCAGCATCATAAGAGCACTACAAAAATACTTACAAACCTAATGAAAGTGTCGACACATTCAAAAATACAAGTTCAAATGTATTTCACAATATATTTAAAATTTCATAAATTTGCTTTCATTGAAAATAAATGTGAAGAGGCTGTGGAGATAGCTCAGCAGACTAAAAGCCTGCCTAGACAAATGCAGGGACCTAGGTTCAATTCCTGGCACCATATGCAGCACTGGCCCTGCCCCCGGGCACACTGAGGTGGCCCCTGAGACCTGGCATGGTGGCGAATGCCTGTAATCCCAGCCCTAGGGAGGCTGAAAACAGGAGGATCACTATGAATCTGAGCTGTGTAGTGAGACCTTGTACCAAATACATTTAAAAAATTTAATTAAAAAAATAAGAGGGAAAAATTAGGTCATAAAAATATGAACAAATGCATGAAGATCAGGAAGAATTGTGTGTTATGCACTTTTTTTCTGACACAGGTCTTGCTGTGAGGCTCAGGCTGGCTTTGAATCACTGCGTAGTCCATGCTGTCCTTGACCTTGTGCCAGTCACCTGAGTCACCCTCCAGATTGCTGGAACTGAAGGTGAGCTCTGCTATTCCTGGCTCTATGCACACTTGTAAGACAGCACATGGACCCAGGAGGGAGAGGGGCAGAGCACACACAGGAGTCCTGGCTGCAGTTCTGCACAGCTCACCACACTCCACTGTGCTAGTGGAGGAAGCATTCCACTGCTTTTACTTGAGAGTGGAAATGTTAATAGACAGAGGAAATTCTGTACAAAAAAGCAGATTTCCACATTCTTTGACATCCTATTTATCAGTTATGGACTCATGGATTCATGTTATAGAAGCACATATCATGATTTCAAAAGAATTGCTTTTGTTCCTATGTTTCTTTAACCAAGTCATATAACTTAAGCCACTTCCTATACATGACACTGTTTATAACTCAGTCATTGGTAGAGACTGTGCTAATGCCACCATATCTTACCATCAGATTCAAGGGGAAATGTACTCCAAGGACTTGAAGTAAACAAATAAAACTAAGCCATATGAACAGTAACATTAAAACTAATTAAATGAAATTTCATTTAAATGGATCACTTGGAACTGAAACTGCATTTTTCTTGCAGGAAAGTTTAGCAGCAAAACATCACATCTCATTTTCAATGGAGCTCATCAAACAGGCCAGCATTTGGTCATTATCTTCACTGAAGAGTCATCATGCTCAATTCTCTCATGAGTCCATTCACTTTGATAATTTCTTCACTGTTGACAAATCCAACACAGTCATTTTCTAATCAAATCTAATCATCCTATTACTGTACACTCTAATCCATGTTCAGCACATTCAGCATTGATTACTCCTGAGAGACCAATGGCAAAATGACTTAGAGAAAAAATGCTAAGAAAAAAATAGAAAACCTACTGTGTAATTCTAAAGCACAGAACTTTAGCCACTCGGCATTACGTTATGAAACTGGAAGTGAGATTAAGATCCATGTATGTGGAGGAGAAGTTCATAAGTGGGTGCCTTGGATTACAATGGGATTGCAGACAAAAGCATTACAAGTCCCTGAATGAATGAGTCATGAATGAGATGACGCTGTGTGTGTGTGTGTGTGTGTGTGTGTGTGTGTGTGTGTGTGTGTGTAGAGAGAGAGAGTATACATGTTTTGCTGAAATTTTAAATCTTTCTTAAACACTCTCCAAAAAATGTTAAAACAACCAAGCAGGAAATAGAAAGATGTGGAGCTAAAAATTACTTGAAACAGAGTTATGTACTTCAAAAAGTTGTGTTTTTAGTATAGCTAATTGTCAAAGACCACCTAAAGCTACATAAGCATTAATCTAAGAAATAGTCATACGAGAAATAAATTGTTTGTGTTTGACACATTTAACTTTTTTTGCATTCCAAAATTGTGCAGTTAAATGTTTGAGTCAATATTAATGAATATTAATAAAAGGCCATAGCTACATTAAACATTTTATCTCAAGAAGAACTATCAAATTCCAGCCAGAAAAGATATACACTTTCCTGAAAAGTTGAAATATCTTGGCCTTATTATAACTTCAAGAAATGATCCAACTCTACAAAACCTCAGAGCAAGGAGCCAACTGGCACCAAGCTGGCAAAAATTCATGCAAACAAAATTTTCCTTGGAAAAGAAATTTGAGTTGAATATTAGAAGAAATTCTTGCCTTCCTGCTTTCTTCCTGTGGCTCCCTCTTTCTGGAGTGTCTCCATCAGAATGGAATTGTCATGCTTTGTAAATTCTTACAGGCATCACGTCTTCTACTAAGGTAGATACTTACCTGTTTGTAAACTCTGACATAACAAAAAGTCCTAGGCAGGGCTGGTGGTGTAGCTCAGCAGACTAAGTCTTGCTTAATTAAGTGTGAGGGCCAGGGTTTGATCCCTGGCTCTGCATTCTGCACTGGCCCTACCCCCAGTATACTGAGCCAGCAAACGGAGTTAGGGAGTGGTAGCACAAGCCTGTAATCCCAGCACTAGGGAGGCAGAAATCAGGGGGATCACTATGAGTCTGGGCTATATAATGAGACCCTGCACACACACAAAAAAGTTCTAGGCATACAAGGAACACTAGTTTTTTATAGAGAGAAAAAAAAGAAGAAACCAAGAAATTAAGTGTTCTGAAGATAACCTGATCTGTAATTATCCAAATTTGAAAAAAATCTCTTCCACCAATTGAACACTTTAATATTTACTCATTATGATTTAGATTTTTATCTTCCTAGATAATTACTGACATACTTTTCCAAATTTTAGTATCCCATTAAAACAATTTGTATTCATTCCCTGGTTTTGCAAAAAAAAAAAAAAAAAAAAAAAAAAAAAAAAAAAAAAAAAAAAAAAAAAAAAAAAAAAAAAAAAAAAAAAAAAAAATATATATATATATATATATATATATATATATATATATATATATATATATATATATGTGTGTGTGTGTGTGTGTATGCATTTTGTAAAACAACTATATACTCTCATTCAGTAGCAAGTGAGAATTTTCAGGCTGGAAATAAATTACTTTTGCTTCTTTATGTATTTATCAATTCCATTTCTGATTTTACAAGGACATTTATATAGATAACTTTTTAAAAATAATACATCATTATCAGAGAAAATCAGATTTCAGTAGTATATTAATCTCTTTTCTGTGACTAGAAAGAAATGCCCAACACCACAACTTAAATGAGAGTTTATTTGGGCTCATAGTCTCTGTGGGCTCAGTCCCTAGTAGCTGGCTCCAGGGCAAAGCCCACGTGGCAGACAAGTCTAGCAGAGGAAAGCTGTGCAGTATGTGCTGGCCAGGAAACAGAGCAAAGAAAAGGGCCGAGTGACTACCCAGCTTCCCACGCTCTGCTCCCAGCCTCTTTCAGAAAAGCCCCATCACTGAATATGAGATTGGGGAGGGGCCTAGAGCCAAAGCATGCAAGAACCTAACACAATACAGAAAGATTACAGGTAGGAGAGCCTTAAGATTGTCATTAACCTTAAGCTGTTCCACTGACTTTTATATTCTTTGTAATGAAAAGAAATGATAAAATATGATCAGCTATACAATTTTCATTGTATGTAAATAAACATTATCTACCCTGGATTGGTTTGAGGAGAAAGAGTGTAAGAATTTAAGTCATGAAGTTGGTACTAAAAGAAATATTTTTGAAGGAATATCTAAAGACGTTAAATGCCTTAAATAGCTTACAAAAAAAATGGATATATAAACTAAGAGTTTAGTGACAATCTTGTTCAGAAAGTTATAAATTGGAAGTTATTTCACATGATGTATTTTAATCAAAATTGGATTCATAATGTCTTTGGTACATTCCTCACTGCTGAGACAAAATGCCGGGCACTCGAAGTTAAAGGAGCAAAGGTTAGAGAAAGGAATCATGTTCAATCCCTGTTACTACATGCGATGTGGTCCCAGAACCCCAAGCCCACTGTGCTGGCCACCGAAGCCAGGTGTGGTGTCACATGCCTGTAATCGCAGTGCTGGGGAGACTGAGACAGAAAAATCACTAGGAGTCTGAGCTGCATAGTGAGATCCTATACCAAATAAATAAATACATAAAATTTTTTTTAAAAATCTGTCCCTTATCTTACTTGCAGGCTACCAGCCCTCGGGTGGGTGTAGCACTCACTCCCTGAACCCAGCATTGGGCCATGAATCAATGACAAACCGTAGATTCAGTTATCTCTGAAAAACCTTCCCCCAGTGATTGAATGGGGTTTGTGGGGGACATGTAGACACAAACCACAGCACATAGTAAGAGCAGTTTTGCCTGGGAAGGTATAAAAATCACACACACACACACACACACACACACACACACACATCTATTGTTCTAGTTGTATTGCTCTGAAGATAAATCATAGTATCTCTCGAAGTATAGCTTAGCCACTTGAGCTTTATGAGAGCACTCTTCTATTTCATATCCTTCAACAATTTTTTTAAGCTGGGGAAGGACTTGAAGTTCAACTATTCTGTTTCACTTTTGTAGTTCTGTACCAATTCTTTGGCAATGGACAATAGAATACAAATAACATATTAATTTCTGTGCACCTATGAACTTCTCCCAACTTGTCATGTTATTTTCCTATAATTTATCTCCTGAAGGGCAAAAAAAAATTCTCATCAATCTTTGTATCCCAGCATCTAGTAAAAGAAGTGGAGCATAATGGATTTTTCAATCCATTATTCTCTCCAGAATGAGCCACTTTGCAGACTTTTCAAAATAACAGCTCCTTTCATATAGCTTGAAAAGGTCAAGGTCATGTATCACCTAACGCCAAGGAGCCTAATTTATAGTTAAAGCCTTCCTTTGGCATCAATTAAAGAGCATTAACTGGAAATACTGTGTCACATGATGTAGGTATGGATTTTTTTCAAACAAGACAACCAGCCTGTGCAACCTTTAAAATCTATGTATGAGATGCAATCAACATATACTGAATGTTTAAACTTTAAAAAATTATTACAGTAAAAGACAGTGCCATTAATTCCCTCCAAAACACTTACTCTCAGTTCAGGTGAGAGTATTATTATTATTCCATCATTCTTGCCACTTTTACAGCACAGCTGCAATTTCTCTTTGATGAGTGTTTCTAAGGTACAGTCAAAAATATGGTGAAAGTTATTGGCAAACGCTATCCGATGGAAAGGCAAACTTGTGAAAACAATTATAGTGTGTCCTCATCTACCTTTCTCATCAGATTTGGCACCACATGAGCTCTGGCTGTTCTACAAAATCAAAGTGAGCATGAAAGATAAACGTTTTCAATCAATTCCCAAAGTCAAAACAGCCCTGACAGCCATGACAGTACAAATAAAGGCACTCAAAGAAAAGGACTTTGGACTTACATCAAGAAGTGCCAAAAAGGATAAGACAAGTGTGTTTGCAACAAGAGGGAGTATCAAGGCATCAACGTCAATATGCATTGGCCATAATGAACTTTTTAAATGTTAACACTCACCATATATTCCATTAACACTTTTTATGTTTATGGTGCTAATAATCTGCTAGATCTGTTCACACCCATGACTAATGAAACAGTCATCCTATCCTACTTTCTAAACTGATTGAGAATACAGCTGTTCCACACAGATTTTTAAAAATCAGCTTCATGAGTATTTACCATTTTAAAATCAAAATCCCCAAACATAACAAACTCATAAAATAGGGCCACTACTAGCTATAACTTGGTTCTCCTCCCTTGAACAAGGTTTACAAGGAGAATAGGTGGCTGCAGAAGACAGCACAGGAAGGCAGAGTGGAATCTACAGTAGTCTGGGTCCAAACAATGTCAAAATCAAATGAATCTGATTTACAAATAATTTAGGAATCCTGTACAAATAAAATGTTTACATCATTTACTTTTTGATTGATTTGAATAGATTGTTCTTGCAACACTTTTGCAAACATAACCTAATACAGGAAGTAATAAACTCCTTCCACAAGCTATGAGGGATAATGTTATCAAAAGACAGTATGGATAACACCTTGCTAGAGGAGCTGACTAGCTCTGTCTGGGTCACCTAGGATATTGTTGGAAATGAAAACTGTGATCCAAACTTACAGCTGCTGAATCAGAATCTGCATTTTATTGTAGAAAGGTCTTCAGGGGATTCACCCATATGCTAAATTTCAAGAAGCACCACTCTGGGGCCGAGGAGATGGCTCAGTAGAATAAGTGCTTGCCTGGCAAGGGCAAGGGACTGAGTTCAATCCTCGGTTCTGCCAAAAAAAAAAAAAAAAAAAAAAAAAAAAAGAAGCACCATTCTAGCCCAAAGCACCAATAAAGCATGTGGCCCTGAATATGTTTTAAAGAGTCAATAAAACCATAGCTATGAAAATGTCACTAGAAGACAATCCATGTCCTGCTCTTTCACAATGAGCAATGAGCTAACACTTTAGGATATTATAGTAGCTTTAAATTTAAGACAACTTTTTTTCTTGTATGGCCCCTAAAGAACTCCCAGTTCTATTTTGTCCAATTGTGTTGAAGATCACTGAATTCCCTAGTAAATACTTCAGATAACCATAAATGCTGTTTACCTGGTCACTTACATGTTACCAGCTTTGAATTCTTTAACCCATGACAATGTCCCAGTTCTATATTTATATTTTCCCAAAGACAAACATTTCCATAGTTTATAAGGTGCATAATTAAATTTGTAGGAAATCTACATTTGCGTGCAGTTTTTGTTTCTGGACAGAGGGTCAAGAGGAGACCTGGGGAACTTGACACTAGGTTTGGAGAAGCAAGGAGAGCCGTGAGGGTGGGAGTTTCTTTTGTTTTGGCTTGTTCTGTTTTACTCCAGTGTGATTTATTCGCAAACCCCATGTTCAGCACTGTTGCGAAAAAGTGCCTCACAGCCACCTGAGGGTTTAATACGAGCGTCCGTTGCGCATTTTGGCGTGCTCTGGCTGGTGTGGACGAGCGGTTCTCACTGCGCAACGTTTCAGAACCATGGACAGCTCCCGGGTTCCTGCTCCCGGCTTGCAGGGGGCCGAGCTTGAGGCGAGGGATAGGGAAGAGAATTCCCAGTGAAGCACTTAGTCCTGGGCTAAACCACTTCCGCCCCCGCTTTTTCTTTATACTGGGAGAAATAAGGCGGTTACATTTAGCTCCTCCTGCTCGCAGAGGCTTTCTCCCCGCACAGTGAAATGCCTGTGGCGCATCTGGGCTACCATGGGCCGAAAGCCAGGAATTTCACCACACACACACACACACACACACACACACACACACACACACACACAAATGCTTTAACCCCTCTCTGCCGTAGCAGACAGTAGTGGTCTGGCGCCTGGGTCGCCAGGCTTCAGGGTAGGAGGGGGCCGAGAAAACGCGCCTGGCTCTTCCTTTTTCCTTTTTCAGCAGCACTCTAGAGCAGAGCCTGTTGCTGGCGCGGCCAGCCCTCCCCACCTCTCGGTCTCACACACAACCCAGGCCAGACACGTCTGCACGCGCGCGTGTTTATACACTAGTTCTCCTGCAAATCCACAGGGAGCGCACATGCATTTTGGGGGCGGGGGTCAGGTACCCTGTCTGCATCAACAGACACTGACACATGCAGGCCGGGAAAGCGTGTCGCCGCTGTCGTGTGGCCCCACGCAGGGACCCAGAGCGCGCCTCGTGCGCAGATGCTGAAGCGATCGCGAGCACTGACACATCGGCCATCCTTCAGTCTGCCGGCAGGAACCCATCTCCATAACAACAGGCATGGAAGGTGAGACACTGCTGCCTGTAACTTACTTTCCCCCCGCCCCTTCTCTCCCGCATCAGCCAGCACTCGCAGGCTCTGGTGCAGGGCCGGGGAGGGACGCGCTCAGGCTCCTGTCTTTCAGAGTAGAGTGGAGGTGGAGTCGGGTAGGAGGGAGAGAGGGAAGGATGCAGGTCAAGTTCTGAAAAAGAAAGGGCCCTGATGCTTCTGCAGCTGCTGATGCTGTTGTCAAAAACAAACAAACAAAGTGTTCTGTGGGCAGACTGCTGATGCTTCTCCCATAACATTTGATAGGAAGTTTCCACGCTTCCTCGGTTTAATGCGTAGAAAGAGAACTGGAGACAAAACGAGGAGAATCCTAAGGATGGTGTAGGTTTCTCTACTGAAACGCTGCCTAAAATTTTTCATACCAGAGCTTTGGAAAGAATCAGCGCCGGAGGAGCTATCTAAAGATGCTCTTAAAAGACAAATTCTCTTAAGGTTGAAATCTGAAAGGTTTTAGGGTGGATTGTGTAAGATCCCAGGGTTTGAATCTCTGAGAAACTGAAATTTATGCATTTCAACATGAAGACATCTGGGTTTGTAATTTAAGATTTTTCTTTGATGTCAATACATTTCATTCCTTACGATTGACTAGCTTTGTGCAGACATGGCCTCAATAATGCTTCTCTCTCTCTCTCTCTCTTTAATAGGATTCAATAACTTTTCTATGTGCTGTGGGGTGTGTATAGATGGGAAGGATCATTTTTAAGTTGGGTGCTCTTATGTGTGTCATCTCATGGACTTATGTATGTTGTGTCATTAGTACCAGAGATTCGTAAATCTAATGAGCAGCATGAAAATAATTTTTACCCAAAACTCACATTTTAGTCTAGTAACTATTCCAGATTTATGGTATGGAGTACCATTACTAGGTAAATACAAGGGACTAAAACCTGTTGAGTAAAAAATATATATAAAAGGTTCTTTTCAGAAAGCTGAATACGTGTATTTTGGGCACTGGTTTCTGTAATTATTACTGTTATATACAAATCAAGTAGCTCTCTGTTTATTTATGCTATATGCAAATCAAGAAGCGCCAAGTGAAATTTTATATTTCCTAATCAGGAAACTTATTTCACAGAAGAAATAAATACCACCTCCATTTATGTATACGAAAGACTACATATCAGGTACAAAAACATTATCTTTGCTTGATTACTTGTATGACTGATCATTTACTGGTTGTTAACTACAAAGCAACTCCATGGGGTTCGGGCCTCTTGATATCTACAGGTATATCCTCTGCCTAATCCTGTGACTCATCAAGACCTACAGAGTTCAGTGCTCCGTGTTTGCTGTGAAAGAAATGAGGTGCTTTCAACCCAGTTGCTTGCTTCTGAAGAGCCTAACGCTAATTTGATTAATATGGCCTAAAGCAGTGTTTCCTTATATAATAAGGAATAATACTAATACAATAGTATTAGAAAAATACAGTGGCACATGTAAGCTGTGGAATGCTGATAATTTTACTCATGTTGTGGCCTAACGTATTTTAATTTTTATCACTACTCACTTGCACATTCTCCTCTCTTTTTGAAAACATCGTTTATTTTCCTCTGGTTTTCTCATAATTTAATGTATAGATTTTTATTTTGATAACCTAGTTTTTTTTCTCCTATTTGTCTTCCCTTCTAGTTCCCAGTAAACAGGATATTAAGAGGATGCTTTCCTCTGAAGGCAGCCATTGCAGTGTCTCCTGGGCAGAACCGAATCATTTTTTTGATGAAAAAAATGATTCCTTTCCTCCTTAGTTATTGAGCACTTTAGATAACTTATTAATTATGAAGATATCAGTATTGTTGTGGAGCTCTTCTATTTTAAATTATATTGCATTCATATTTTTATGGTACATCATGCTTGCTATCAAAGCTACCAAGCTCAGCACACTTAAAAAACATATTTTCAAAAAATTTAGACCTGGTGCTGAAAAGAGACAAGCTGCTCATTTCCAAAAATCAAACAAAATGGAAAATTTGAACAATTATTTGAAAAATTAGAGCCTGACATGCCAGCCTTCCAAGTGCCATAGCTGGGCACTAGACTGCCAAGTCTGCCAAATACATTGTCGGGCGATTGCTTAACTTTTAGCTTCGTTCACTTCTGTAGCAACAGCCTGCACCAACAGCCAGGCTTTTCCTTGGTCTCTGAATATCCCTTTTTCAATTGCTCTTCATGACCTTTACTTTACTTTCACCTTTAGTAGAAAGTTAGGATGAATTAAAAGTCTGCTTTTCCTTTTCAGATATTAATAAAAATCTGTTCTTTCTCAACCCCAAACTTTTATTAAAAAGGAAAATTTCATATCTCTTTGAACTCCAGCTAAATTTACTTGTTTTTTTTCTTTTGAAAACTAAACACATGGTCATAATCTTATTAGTAAAATGATAATTTTCATAATTTAACCATCTGTCCCTGTGTACAAGAAAAGCACACTTGATCAAATTCCCTTGACTATTTGGCACCATTCCCTCATTACTCCCCGTGCCTGGATCCCCTTCATTTGGTGTCCATGCCCCTGATGCAGCAGTGCTAAGTGCCAGGCTCAAGGCCTGCTGTCCAGAGCAGACTTTTCATCAGTGCTGCAGAATTTCGCAGTGTACCCAGCCTTCTTCTGGAGCCCAGGCCTCCTTCGTCCGAGGTGCACTTCCTACTCCAGATTCATTCTGGACCCTAGCTGCCTTCAATATCACTCCACCTGTGCTTTCTTTGGAGGATGGACTTTCTTAGGGGCATATTGATAGCTTCTTCCAATTCCAATCCTTTCTGGTAACACCCAACAGCACCTTAGTGGAGCCAGAGCAAAACCGCCCTCTAGATCAATCTGCTGCACACCTACCTGACTTCCTACAAAACAGCACTCAAATATTTGGATGCACCTACTGGCTTCCTCGATATATCCTTTCTTAAGCAAGCTTAATAGTTCTTCATTTCTCTTAGACTTTGATGTGCAAATACTTGTGTGCACTGGGCTCTCTCCACCCTGCATGGATTCTTTCACACTCATTTCATTTCATCATCTTCCCCTTCAGACAGTTCTCTCACTGGAAATTTCATACGGGACACTATGGTCTAGGATGTGCCAGAGAAGACCATCACAGATTCACTCAACTCAGAACAAACCACTTTGTTTACTTTCTTTTTTTAAATTTAGCACAGCGTGTACAGGGTGTATAGGAGCTCACTGCCTGGAATGGACTCCTAGTGATCCTCCTGTTTATAGCCTCCCAAATGCTGGGATTACAGGCGTGTGCTACCACACTTAGTCTCAATTGCCAACTCAGCGTGCATTGGGGGCAGGGCCGGCACAGTAGGCCCAGGGATTGAACTCCTGGCTTCTGCCTCTGTGTCTGCCTAACCAGGCACTTCAGTCGGCTGAATTATTTGGCTGGCCCTACTTTGTTTACTTTCTAAACTTATATTTTGTTCTTAATTTACATTTTTTATTGATTTTATTGAGAAACAAATAGCCATGAGACAGTTTCAAAACAGATCACTAGGACAGTTACAATAATTAATACATTGCATATTGTTGTCTTCATAGTGGTTACTCATAGTACAAGATGCAGACATGATATCCTGTCCAAACACTATTAATAAAAATCTTTATTCTCATTGAATTAAGAGAAAGTAGCTGTATATCTATCCTAACTATTTTGTATATACAGATACAAAATAGTCCTTCATTTTCATCCCCTTTTTTGTTTAGTTTTGTCAGAGATGAGTGTTCCATTGCCATTTAAATATTGTAGGTGCATGAATTAAGCAGAATAATCCAATATAGTCCAGTAGTCCATAATGGTAGTGGGTTATCTGTAGGACTGGCAATGTCAGTAGTTGTTGACTTGTGCCTTTTACAGCTCAACATATTAATGGTTAATGAAAATATTATTTTCCCACTTGTCTAAGCTTAGTAGTGACCATCAGTACCTTATTCTCAATGGCCTGCTATACCCCCTTTTTTGCCAAATCCCATACATGTAACTCCTATCTTTATAAACTTATTTTAAGCCCATACTCTTTTTCATGATATGACCATGCAGGTCTCACTGCTTCTCCAGTGAATAATCTCTTTCACATACTGTTCTCTCCCTCTAATTTATGTCTACTTTGTTTTTGTTTTACAACTCCAAACCACCTTTCCAAAGTTTTGTTCCACATACTCCCCTTTGCTTGGACCAAATTTCAGATGCTCGTTGGTAAATGAATCCTGTACTTTTCTGTTTGGGGCTTATTGTCATGTTCTTTTCATTCCTACCTCCAAATCTGAAGCCTTCTGTCTTTCAAGATTCAGTTCAGGCAGGTGTGGTGCTGCACAACTGTAATCCTCCACTCAGGAGGCTAAAGCAGGAGCATTGCCATGAGTTCAAGTCAAGCCTGGGAAACATAGAGAGTTAAAGCCAGCTGGAACTACTGAACTACATAGCAAGACACTACCTCAAAGAAACAAAAAAGACATTCAGTTCAAATACAATCTCTTGCACTAGAAAATCTCCTGACTCCTCAAATGAGTGAGATTTCTATTAGCTTTAAATTGGCTTATCCTCTTTGAAGATTTTTCATTAAGATGCTAGAGGTAATCACATCAACCCCATATGGTTGCTGTGATGATGAAATAATATAAATAAAGCACTACTTGATACACGAGATATTGAATATGTTTATTTCCTTTTTCCTATTTTTATTTCCTCTGTAGAACCCTACATTGTTTTATTCTTTTTGAGCCTACTTCTTCCTCCCTTACCAGTTAGAATCTTTTTAAAGAGAGTAGGTCTATAAGAACATAATCGCATGCTTAGACAAGCGCAGGCACCAGGGTTCAATCCCCAGCACCACATGCCATGCCAGCCCAGCCCCCAGTGCACTCAGGCAGCCATGGAACCAGGGGGTGGTGACACATGCTAGTAAACCCAGCTCTGGGGAGGCTGAGGCAGGAGGATCACTACAAGTCTGAGCTGTGTAGTGAGACTCTGTGCCAAGTACCTAAATACAGTTTTTGCTTTTCAAAGCACAGCTCATATCTTTCATGTGTATCAGTTATTTACTGATTGGAACTTGTTGATTTATTGCAGATAAACTGCCAAGTCATGTGTCTCACATTTGAGATTGGTACATCTTCCCCTCTCTCAAAGTTAAACATAGGACTTTCAAAAATATTTATGTTCTGGTTTCAGTAGTGAAATCTAGTTATCAGCGTTGTTTTGAATGTTGAATCTATTAGCTGCCTTATAATGTGTGACATGTTTCATAATCATCACATAATTACATCAAATTAGTCACTGTTCAAACATCCTGATGAGGACACAGATAAAGCTAGATCCTCAGGGTCCTGCAGAACTAGCTCCGCAGTTATGGAATGTGGAGTGAAGTAACCTGGTGAACTACAGATCTGCATAAAAATACTATTGTCCAGGCATAGTTCACATCTTCCTGACAAGCATCTCATGGAACACTTAAATGCATTGTCCCAACATTACGCTAGTCCATGCTGTTTCCCTGATTCACTTGTAGTAGTATACTTTCAAGGCTGAAAGTGAAGTTTTCATTGGCTGTAGTTAGGGCCTAGACTGCCCACCAAGGCCAGGTGCACTGAAGGTGTGCTCACAGCCTGTGGCACCACCGCAAGGAAGTGGAACAATTGGACATAGGGTCTCATGGAAGGAAGTGAGCTCTTTAGAAAGAGGACCCTAGCCCCTTCTTCTCCCTCTCTCCTTTCCTGGCCTCTATGAGATGACAAGTCCTGCTATGCCACATGTCCCTACAATGATGTACTGCCTCCCACAAGCCCAAGCCAACAGGACCAAGCAACCGCTGACTAAAACTTTCAGAATTGTAAGCCAAAATAAAATTTCGTGCCCTTAAATTTGATTTTTTCAGTTATTTTGCCACAGCAATGGAAATCTAGTGCACCACTGATTACTGCAGTATATTCATGTCAACTTCCAGTGATTCCTTATATGTTGGTAAATTACCTATTAAACAGAGATTAATTATGCATCATCAAAATATCCTTTTCACAGTTCCCCATTATTCCAGAAACTGTAAACATTTGTCTGATTATGCCCTTACACCTAATAACTGTCTACTGGTCAGTGATTTCTGAAAGGTGCAAGTTAAAAATTATCTGATTCTAGGAGTTTCAACTCATTTAATGTTTCTAAAAATTATTCTACTACATTGTTAAATTAATAAGATCTGATTTTTCTGTTATTTTTAGAGATGATTCTATCTTGGTTAAAAGGACAAAAATAGATTAAGTAGTTCAGTCTTTTCTTTGTCCTTGAATACCATTAAACCATCTTATACAAATAAGAGGCTTAATCTTTTAATTGGTTTCTTGATTTGGACATAATATCCATAAAATTTGACTTCTACTTTAGTGCTTCACAATGGCTGTGTCTTCAAACTTCCACACTCCCCCACCAGATGATGTCACGGATCCATTCTTGACATTATTCAAGCTCCCAGCCAAATATTTTCTCCCTGGGGAAGCTTTTACTAACCTCATAAGTGAAAAGCATGCCTTCTGTCTACTATAATTCTCTTTCCTCTTCACTTACTTTTCTTTCACAGTGTATACGACTTTGATTTCTTTCAGATATATCTGTATCTATAATATATATATATAGAATTATATATTATATTATAATTTATAATATGACTACATAATTTAACTCTGCACTTCTAAGTGCAAATTAATTTCAAAACAATACAGTAACTATACTATTTCTTAGAAGCCTCAAGACATATAGAATAGAGTTAGACATTTTAAGATAATTGTGTGGAGCTCTTCTACTGGGATGTGTCACTCAGTATGATAGGGATATATTGTTATCAAGGCACACTTACGTAGCACCAAGGATCATGCCACACAGAAATTCACACAGGATATTCAATATATATTTGTTTAATGAATACTTTTGAAAAATATTATTTGTTACCTTAAATATATTCAACTCTTTAGGCTTCCTGACAACCTATTCAAAGTTTCTGATCACTTTTCAGTATCTTCCATAGTTAGACTACACTTCTATATTTGTACCAATAATATACAGTGCATATAAATTATTTAATGTTGTGTAATAACCATTTGGCTATCCATTAGAGGGACTTAAACAGCAATGATTTTATTCATCAACTAAGTGATTTTGTATGTCCATTCATTTTCTTTTCCCCTCCCTGATGCCAAAAGCCTTAAAAGTATCTTATAATAATCTTCTTGGGTAACACAGCATTCATGTTAAGTGTAGAACAAGGACAGAGGAAGGATGTATAATTACATCAGAAATATTGATATAGCCAAAGTCACTGAAAGTGAATACATAATTTAACTTTGCACTTCCAGGTGCAGGTTAATGTCAAAATAATACAGTAACTATACTATTTCTTTGAAACCTCAAGACATTAGGAAAGATCCATTTTCTCTCTTTTAAACACTAAGATCTGATGAGTTTTCCCAGGAAAGCTACATTGGCCAATCTGATAGTAAAGGCATGAACACCAAAAAGTTACTGAATATTTATAACAATCTTTAAGACCAGTTTTTGAAATCAGATGCAATTTTTCTTATTCATTTAATTCTAAATAAATTTAGTTTTGAATTTTCTGGATACTTAAAAACTTGCTCTTTAAAAAATAATACTTCATCAAAAACTATATTCTCCCACATATTTACTTTAATTCAACTCAGATATTTATCAGACATCCATAATGTGCAAGGAAACAGGATAACTACTTTAGAAATAGTTCTTTTTTCTACTAACTCACGTATTGCCTAAGACTCTAAGCACAAAGCACTATCTGGTAGAACCTTAAACTTAGCTCTAACCCTAACCCTAACTAGGAAGATAATTTATTTTCTAAGAAATAAATGTGGTGAATATTTTCAGCTACATCTAGACAATATCATTTTTTATTGGTTAGATGGTTGGTTGGTTGGTTGATTGGTTTTGTGGGTGGATGGGTGTTACTTACAGTAACAGAATATTGTGGTTTAATTATTGATCAAAAAACAACTGATGTAACTCCTCTATGGATAAGCTATGATCCTGTATATATGTCTACATTATGAATTTTTAAAAATACTAAATAAATTTAGCTAATACCTAGCTATAATCAGTGTAAACTATATTTGTTGACAAAATGAACTCACCAGAAAATGGACAGTTTGTTAAAATTCTACAGGTGTTTTGTAATGCCAGTTGTTGTAAGCCAGACACCCCTGGAAGCCAGGCCCTGGAACAGAGTTCAGTACATCTCCTGATTATTGAAGAATGTCCTTGGGCTCTTCACTAGCAGAAGGGTGGGGAATCAAGCAGGCGTGAGCTGCAGTTGAGTTGTTGTGTGAACCTATGTGGAACTTTAGAGCTGGAGTATCACCTCTTTTTTGAGTCCAGATGGCCACACCTGTATGCTAGCACCTCAGTGGAATATGACCTTCTTTGGGAAGGGCCATAACCTTGGGGGAGGCCAAGGTCATGTCTGCAGCTTGGCTGTTTCTGAAAGAAGCTGGTAGCTGAAGGTTGAAGCTCTCCCCATTTCCAGGCAGCAAGACCTTCAGAGGCGAAACCTATGGCATACTCATAATTAGCTGGATATTCACCTTACATCTGATTTTATATTTAGACTATGTATTTAGCTTTATGTGCCCACCACGGTCAGTCTGTAACTGCTACTGTGAGTAGCATCTCCACTGCTAGTTTGATTCTGATCCATTTCTGGTGATGTTTTGCAACATGTTTTGGGAGTAAAGTCATGAGAACTTGAAAGATGCTAGATACTTATTTAGGAAACAACCTCCTGCCCAATACCATACCAGGGTAAAACTAAACTGAGTCCAATTTTGTACCTAGACCAAGCACTGATGCCAGCAGGGATTCTGAAGAGCCACAAGAATGTGCCTGTGAACGATGAGTAGTACCTACTGCAGCAATTCTTCAGCTAAGATGAGCGTCAACGAAGTCTCTGCTTTCTCATTGACTCTGGAGCAGAAAACTGGCTTTGCTTTTGTTGGGATTTTGTGTATCTTTTTGGGACTTCTTATTATCAGATGCTTCAAAATTCTGCTAGACCCATATAGCAGCATGCCTTCCTCTACATGGGAAGATGAAGTTGAAGAGTTTGACAAAGGGACCTTTGAGTATGCACTTGCGTGACAGTCCCAGCTTTCTGCTTGTTATGTTTATGCCAGTGGGACAAGCACGGGCTATTTGTATGATCATCTTGGGTATGCCAGACAGGCACTCATTTCTCTCACTAAATTCAATAAACATCTGTGATTGACTTATCCGCTGGCTTGTGTAAATGATGACCCATTGCTGGGGTTTCTCACTCCCTTCTCCCTGTGTGGAGGTTTCTAATGACACAGCAACATACATGTAGAAGCCACTGTATCCCCCTCCATACAAGATGCAGCTCTTTTTCTGGTGACAATGACTATGTTGGAAGTCTCTTCCCACAGCAGGACTCAGGCCCTCTCTCTGTTACCCAGACTCCAAACAGCTCTACCTTTACAGATTGGGTTTTAAACATGAGAGGCCTTCAAGCCAAAGAACAAATAATAGGAGTTTTTACGAGGCCAGTGCTCTAATCCCTGAGCCATGGAGGCCGATGTGAGTTTTTAAAGAACAGCCACAAGTCCAAAAACTTCACAGGACAAAAGCCAAAACCTCAAATCCACATTGTCTAAGGTTCTCCATAGTCATAAAGCTTAGACCCTTCTAAGTTCTCTGGCACAGCATCTTGAAATAAAATACTTGGATCCAGGAATTCTTGGGATCCAAACCAGACCTGCCTCAGACTAATGCCCCTTACATAAATAGGAGGAAAGGGGAGTTTATGCCACAGTGCAGCAGAAATAGCACTTTCCCAGAACACAAAATCCAGTCTCAGCTGAGGTGCCATGGGGTAGCTATACAACCTTGAGCAAGATGCCCAAATTCTGTGAGCATCAGTGCTAAAAATGCTAGAGATTTGAGAACAAAGAGTTAAAGTGTCATAAGAAGTTTTCCAGACTAGAAGCTTAAATAAAAGAGATTTAAATTCTTTTTTTTTTTCTTTTTGTACTTTATGGAAGGACTTACAGGATGTTCAGGGTCTCACTACTAGATCACACTCATAGTGATCCGCCTGCTTACGGCCTTCCAAGATCTGGGATTATAGGTGGGCACCACCACGACCAGTCTCAATTGCCATCTCAGAGCACCCTGGGGACAGGTCCAGCACAGTAGGCCCGGGATTTAACCCTCCACCCCTGCACCTGCTTGCAGGCACTTTAATCTTCTGAGCTATTTGGCTGGCCCAATAAGATTTAAATTCTGATATTGGCCCCACACAAGAACTAGCTTTATGATCTAGAAAGTTAGTTACCTCCAGACAATGCATCTTCCACATCCGCAAAATGAGGCCAAGAAACCCACCCTGCCTATCTTTCAAGAACGTTGGGCAGAGCACTGAGATGTAGCAGACCTGTGAGCACACCGAGAACCCCCAGATTCATATATACTGTGCTGTCAGTCATTGGTATCTCTTCAAAACATAGCAGAAGAGTTTCCCCAACTTATACAAAATTATAAGTTATTCAATCTGTGTTCTCTCAATTTAAAAGATAAAAGGATAGAATTATATCATCCTGAAAGTCTTTCTAGCTACACAGTTCTGGTTCTCTATGCTCACTGCATGAAAGAATATAACAAGTAATAAATGAATACAAAAGCATTTGTGGCACGAGAGACCTCATAATAGCCAAACATGACAAGAAGAAATGAGAATAATATTTACTGAAAGCATCAAATTAGGTGCTCTCCATTTATCTGACACACTTAAAATTCTTCTGAATTTGGAACACAATTTCTATTTTATCTTAGTTTCACACACAAGGAACAGAGTCAAAAAAGATAAAGTTATTCCTTGAAGTAACCAAGCTGGGGGTGCTTGTGTTTGGAATTGAACCTGAGAGGTTCATCATACTCCTACTCCCTGATATTATCCTCCACTTTTCCATATCTATTACCATGATTACTGCTTGGGACCATGTAATTCCAAAACTGGCCATGTCCATGAGTTTTCCTGTCACTTTTCATCTCCTAGTAGATATAGAACACAGCTGTGTTGATTGAGACTCTACTGGACATAACTTCCACCTCAAAAAGTCTCTGTCATTAATACTAGTGAGAATAAAGACACTGAGGCACATTTGCAGTTATAGGGAGCCAGGGGGTTCTAAGTCCAGTTCTGATGATGGCCAACTGGAACAAAGACCTCAACCCAGAGCCAAACCAGGGTTTTATTAATTCATGAAGAGAGGAGTGTCTTGAAGATGAATGACCACGAGAATGGCAGGAAGCAGCTAAGTGCTGGGAGCTGGGCTGGGCAGGAGGTCTGCAGTCACCTCTGCAGTATTAAGGATGTGCAGAAAGAGTAATCTGCATAACACAACTGAGTTAGTGTTTAATGCTTTGGGGTCAATGCTTTAGCTCTCATGTGTAATCTTTTACTCCCCAGGAAATCACAGCCTCTTATCTTGAGGTTCAATCCCAGCCAACAGCATGGGGCATGGCTCTGCATCCTACCTGGACCACACATGTTTTATTTGGGAGCTTCAGGGTGGAGAAACACTGCTCTGTTGCTTTGCTTCAAAGAATACCATCAGCACCTCCACTGCACTGAGTTACATTGCTTATGTCAAAGGCATAAGGAAAAGCCCCAGCCAGCTTTGTACACATCAGTATGTGGAAATAGGGCCAGGATCAGCCAGGAAGAAGCTGATTGCTCTTCTTTCCAGGAGAGCCCTCCAGGTGGTCCTCCACAAGACTCCAGTGTCACGCTCTTATCAGCTACCACTGCCCCTTCCCAAGAGCCATGTGAGAGAGAGCAGGAGAACAGAGGCACTCCTATTACCTTGCCCAACTCTCCAAAAGGCCCAAATCAGGTTCATCCTTCAAGGTTAACTTTATGGGTAGTTTAATTTTGTCTGACCCCCATGAAACCATCTCCCATCTGCTCTAGGAATTCTGAACTCCTTTAATGAAAAGCAAAGACTTTCATTTCACTGCAGAGATAAAATTCCTAGAATAAAATGTCTGGTTGGTGAAAGACCAAGACTAAAACTAATGCACACTCTCCTGCAGTCAGGCAGGCAGGCAGGCAGCAAGGAGCTGGAATTAGAGGCACTCTCAACCTTTGGTGGAGGAAAAGTAAGTAGGGTTTGGACAATGTTAATTCATAGCTTCTGACCCAATTCAATGACTGTCACTTATTTTGACCTCCAACTTCATTCCAATTGGCCACAGATCCAATCAGAACAGCCAACTTCACTTCAAACCTGAAATGTGTCTAATGTCCATGTCTAAAGGACTTCTACCTGGAAATTAGAACCCTTCGGTGCATAGATAAATGCCTTCTATTGGTGGACCTTAAGAGAAAATTGGATTATAGAGACTTCTCTGTAATTCTCTGTCTCTTGGATATAACCTCATGACATTGGCATCAGCAACATGCCTTGAACCTTCCTAGGAGGACTCAAAGGTTTCCACTTAGGTGTCTTCATATTATATATTTGCTTATCAATGAACCTTTTCTCCTGTTCTAATAGGCAGAATAGTTATCCAAGTTCGAATGACTGATCTCAGAACCTCCGATGCAAGATATATAAGTCACAAGCCAGCTGTGAATATTGCTAAAATAGCAAAAGCCAAGACTGTGTATATGCTGGTGCCAATCTAAATCCTGGAAAAATTAAGGCATTTAACCCTCACAACATTCCGTAAGGTCAGTAGCACGATTGCCCACAACTACATTTGCAGATGAGAAAATGAAGGCACCAGAAAGACTGAATGGCATGCCTGAGTTCACATAGGAAATAGCAGTTCACATAGGAAAAGCCTTGAATATAGATCAAGGCTTCTATCTCCACAATCTACTGTTAACTTCTATATTGCACCAAAACCAAGCTCCCACTGCAACTGGAAATGATTTGGGCAGTTTCTTGTTAGGTAAGAGGAGGACTCATTTAATCATCCTGATTGAAAACCAATGACAAAACCTGCAGGAGTTGCTGTCTCGGTTGTCTTAATAATCACTAACTCGTAGATTTGAGCAAAATCTTGTCTTCAAAACTCAAAAACTAGGTTTGATAAAAATGTGTTTTCCAGTTGGAGACAAAAGGGTCATTCAGTAGTGCCACTGGAAATGTGTTTCAGTTTGATTCCTGCTGGAGAAAAGTTTCTCACCAGGGAGAAATCTCAATAAATCATTGATTCTTCTCTTACCTGATTACTTCTCAAGCAGAGTAGAGCCAAGGCAATATTTTTTTTTTTTTGGAGTTTTAAAATAATCTTTATTTTTTAAAGTCAATATGTGTATTACAGGAAACAAAAACACAAGAAGCAAAGAACAAAGTCATTCGCAGTCATAAGCAGCTTAGCTGGATGTGTTCTTCTAGGTCTCATTACGTACATATACAACATGCCATTTTGTGTGACTGAATTTGTACAGTGTACGTCATGCTTTTCCACACATCATAAATATTCATCAACTCAAAGTCTATAAGAGTATTTTTTGATAACCAAGAACACATTACACCAACTCAATCTGTTAGAAAAACTTTGTAATCCTGCCTTTCTTGGGAACAAAAATTTCACTGGATAAAAATGGTAACAGGCTTCTAGATATAAGTATTGGCAAAGTTACAATTACAATACTGCATTTCCTTAGGGCTCAACTTAAAATACACAAAGCTAGAGTACACCAAACCCTGTATCTGAGTTATCCAATCTCTACAATGAAGATATTAGCAAGAAGGCATGTTCCCGCTGAATTAGTAACATATTTCTACAGTATAGCTAGAAGACACAGATTCCTATCACCAAATCTGTAAATCTGACGACTCTGTGCTCACCTCTCCTTGTACGTTTATTTCTGCCCTCTGCTGCCAGCCGAGTAACAAGTCCAGACACATACTGCCCAGAGATGTTATAACAATCCCAAGCCCAAGATGCATCTTTCCTATGAACTATAACGAAAAGATACTTAAATGTTGTCTAACTTCCTACCTCTAGTTTTTATCATATATTGTCACCTTAGAACATCTATAAAGCTTAGATGCTATGCAATAGAGTATGAACTTTGTGCACAGTAAGCCCAAGTACTTTACCAAAAATGCACAAGATGGAGGATACAGTGCCTGCTGGCAAGCATGGGGTTGAGTTCAATTCCCAGTACCAAAAATGTAAAAAATTACATATAAGCCTGCGGTTATAATCTAAAATTATCTTACACGTATGGAGATACTAGCAAACAGCCCTTACCACCCTTACCTACCCTTTTCCCTCTTCAGTGACTAAATTCAGGTCCACATCTAGCTCCAAGAGGTGGCTGTAACAAAGGTTACTTCCAGAAGGCAATTCTTCCTAAAAACTAACAAGACATTTATTTATTTTTGAGACAGGGTTCATTGAGCAGTTCACCCTGGCCTTGAACTCACTTTGTAGCCCAGGCTAGCCTTCAACTCAGTGATTCTCTCTCTCTTTTTAATCTTTTATTTATTCACTTGGTACAGGATCTCACTACACAGCTCAGATTCCTAGTGATCTCATCTCAACCTCCCCAGTGCTGGTATTACAGGTGTGCATCACCAAGCCTGATTTTCAGCATCAGGAGTGTTGGAATTACAGGCAGGTGTTACCACACCAAGCTAAGATATTTATATAGGGATTATTTTGCTACTTTTAACATAATTTATACAGAAAGACTTTATCCTTTAATACCCAGCAGTAGTAACTAAAATGTACATATTGAAAGAACAATGGCAAGATAATCTGGACTCAATTTCCCTCTCTGCCTACTTCCCCTCCCACATCCCATGAGTAGCCAGCACATGCTCCAAGACATCATTGGACAATCCCATTCCTAAAATACAACCATTCTTGTAAAGTAACAACAAAAAAAAATACTTAAAGTGATTATGTTGGCCCTTGACGTCTACATGTGTGAACATCTACAAAGTCTAGATGTTTCCAATAACAACTTAAATGTCCAATATGTATAGTGGCATTGAGTACACTGCACACATATACTTAACAAAAGCTATAAAGTGTTCTAAATAGGAACACTGTGGTCTCAAGCCCTTTCCCTTTTCCATTTTTTTTTAACCCAGGGGACAGATATATGCATATGTAAATACTTAAAGGGGACTTTTAACAATTTCATACCCTAAATGGTTTTAAGACCATTCTTTCTAATGAATCTTATTATGAAATGTACCTAATATGTTAGTTTACTAATTCTACTTCTATTATACACTGGCAACTTCTTTAACATCTAGAAAGACCAGATGTAAATTAGGGCTCCTTTGTCCTTTATATATAAGTATATACACAGGAAAGTAAATCAGACCTAAGGAACACTGGTTAATCTCATTTCACCTAAACAACACTGACTTAGAGCCCTCTGTACTCTCTTTCCTCCTCCCTCTCTGAACTAGCACAAATATGTCTACTACTCAAACCAGTGGTTTGATCATTCCATCTCCAAAAGACAGTGTTTCATTAATTTTAACAAAGTGATATCTTTTAAAAATGTATTGTTTACTACCTCTACTTTTAATATACTTTGTGCTCTTCTAAAGATCTAGAAAGACTAGATGTTTCAAATATGGACTCAATTTGTCCACTATATACACAGTAGTGTTGAATAAACTACACACATGCAACAATGGTTATATCTGAAAGTGTCTTCTCAGTAGGAGCATCCTGGCCTAGAATCCTTCATTTCTTCCAATTTCTTCTTGTCCCATGTGATATGGGTACATGTGTCACTCAAGTGTGATTTTTACATTTCCAAAATCCTTTTCAGAAGACAGCCTTTCTATGAATTTTAACAAAAAGTATACAAAATGTTTTAGTTTACTAATTCTACTTTTGTCATACATTGGCAACCTCTTTCATATCTAAAGACTAGATATTATAAAATTAGGACTCATGTCCAGTATATACAGCTATATATATATATACAGTAAAGTTAAATAAAATTCATGTAACATAAAAGCAATGGATAAGCTGAAATTTTCTACCACACACTTAACACCTTCCACAATTTCTCCTCCTCACCTTCCTCAAGCCAGTGAGCAAGTACTGTTCAGAGATGGTTTAAACGTTCTATTTGCAGACACAGTATTTCCTATCAGTTTATAAAACCTACTTACAAAGTATTATTCTATTACTTCTACTTTTAAATATATCAAGCACTTCTACATATCTAGAACTAGGTTTTTCATATAAGAACTTATCTGCTGTCATACAGCACTGATAAAATTGCACATACATAGAACACTGGTTGTAATCTGAGCTATCTTCTACGTATGACCATTTTGGCCCCATTTCCTTCTCTCTGCTTCAACCCAGTGGACAAGTACACTCATATGTAATGTTGGAGATGGTTGAATACAAAGCTCATTTACAGTGGACAAACTGTTCTATGTATTTTAACACAAAGTGTACAAAATGTGCTAACTTTACTACTTTGTCATACATTGGCAAACCCAGGCTAGCCTTCAACTCAGTGATTCTCTCTCTCTTTTTAATCTTTTATTTATTCACTTGGTACAGGATCTCACTACACAGCTCAGATTCCTAGTGATCTCCTTGTCTCAACCTCCCAGTGCTGGTATTACAGGTGTATTCTGGGACTAAGTGTTGTGAAATTTGGATTTGTCTGTTATATACACTATATACACAGCAAAACAAAACCCACAAAATACTAAAAAAGATGTCTCAAAATATCCAAATACAAACACACTAATATGATGCCTTTTGCGACTGTTTCCTTCCCACCTCCTCCAAGCCACTGAACAAGTACAGAGAGTACCATACTGTCAAGAGGTGGTTTAACCATTCCATTCCCAAAAGACAATAGTTCATATGAACTTTAGCCAAAAGATATTTACAAATATTTTACTACCTCTACATTTAACATACAGTTGGCACTTCCAAACATCCAGATGTTTCAAGTAAGGACTCAATTTGTCCATTATATACACAACAGTCTTGGTTAAACTGTACACATCTAACAATAGTTGAAAGTGTCTTAAAAATATGAATCTCGTGCCGAAAACTAAAACTTGACCCGGCTATCACCATGCACTAAGTTAAAGTCAAAATGGATTAAAGATCTAAACATTAAAACAGAAACACTCAATCTCCTAGAAGAGAAAGTAGGAGGAACTCTTGAAGACTTAGGGATAGGTAAAGAGTTCATGAACAAACATATATTCGCACAGGAAGCTCTTGAAAGAATCAACAACTGGGATCAACTCTTCTTAAGGAGCTTCTGCATGTCAAAAGAAATTGTCAACAGAGTGAAAAGACAACCCACAAACATTGAAAAAATCCTAACTAATAAACAATCAGACAGAGAACTACTGTCTAGAATATATAAAGAACTAAGCTATAACAGGGCCCTCAAATTTAAAGAAATTCAGAAATGGGCATCTGAGATGAATACACACTTCTCAGAGGACGAAATTAAAGAAGCAAATAAATATATGAAAAAATGCTCCATGTCGCTAGTGATCCATGACATGCAAATAAAAACAACACTGAAATACCATCTCACTCCAGAAAGAATGGCTATCATAACGAAATCAACAAACAACAAATGTTGGAGAGGTTGTGGGAAAAAGGGAACACTTCTCCACTGCTAGTGGGAATGTAGACTGGTACAACCATTGTGGAGGTCAGTGTGGAGATTCCTTAAAAGAGTAGGATTAGAAATCCCATTCAAGCCAGCTATCCCCCTACTGGGAATTTTCCCAAAGGATCTGGATACATTTTATCATAGGATATATGCGTACCTATGTTTATAGCAGCGCAATGTGTAATAGCAAAATCTTGGAAACAACCAAGATGTCCATCACATGAGGAATGGTTGAAAAAGATGTGGTATTTCTATATAATGGAGTATTACTCAGCTATTAAGAATGATAAGTTTGAAGTATTTATACTGAAGTGGATGCCACTTGAACATATACTCATAAGTGAAATAAACCAGACACACAAGTGTAAATATCATATAGTCTCCCTAGTGTAACAAGCAAAAAGCAGAAATACAAAAGGAAAGATACAAGTAAAATCAATTGAGTCAGATAAGGCAAAGTGAATGGCATATGCTGCAGGATACTAATCAGCTTTTCTTCTGGATGGTTAACAACCTAAGATCACAAGTCAGAGTTGGAGAAATAGAAGAACCACAAGGCCAGCCAACATTTTGGCCCTAGCCTTTCAAGGTCAGCAAAGACTCAGGACATAGGAGAACCTGTACTGCAACATCATGAAACTCAGGTGAGCTCCAAATTTTCTGAACAAGGAGATTATGGAGCCACAGAGGAAAGAGATTGAAGTTCTATAGTATGCCTGGGGAGAGTCACATGAAGAGAAAACTTTCTCTCAAGCTCTCACAGAGAGCAAACTGGTCAAGCATTGGCTGTGACTCATCCACATGGATGACACAGACCAAGGAACTACAGAATAAGGTACAGGACTACAAGATAAACCCTGAGAGGACTTCACTGACCACATAGGAAATATAAAGTTCATGTGTTGGTATATAAGTCTTGATCTATCTAGGTCCTAACCATCCAGCAGAAAAGTATAAAAATGAAGTATACATCGTGGGGCCATAATATTAAGCTGAGCTATAAATGGCTATGGTCAACAATTTCTTTGAATAACTCACTATTGTTGTAGAATGCTGGACTGTGTTGGATTGTGTTGTTGAGTTCAAGCACCTAAGTTAGTTGAATGTCAATGGAGTGCCCACCTTTGACAGGTGTAGACAAAGGAAGGGGTATAGAAAGGAAGAATCATGATATGTGTGTATGGACAGTACGTTGGGATAGATAACACTGTGCTTCTACATAATCCTATGAGAGGCAAGATCTGCACTAATGGTGGTTGGACAGGATATTATGTCGGCTTCTAGTACTATGGTCATCCACTAGGAAAATAATTATTGAATTTTTGATA
>PVKA01009954.1:0-66248 GCA_004027165.1 Ctenomys sociabilis
TTGAATGAGCAATACAGAAAAGAAATAGAACACATGAAACACAGTCAAAGAGATATAGAAGAACTAAAAATAGCAATCACGAGTCTACAAAACCGTCTGAGTGAAAGCGAAGACAGAGTTTCAGATCTTGAAGATGCCAGAGCAGCTAGTGAAAAGGTGAGAAAGGATCTCTTAAAAACAACGAGAATGCAGGAAAAAAATAATCCATCACCTGCAAGATGACGCCAGGATGAACAATGTGAGAATAATTCATATCAACGAGAATGAAGGAGTCAATACAAATGACAGAAAAAGAATTTGGGGAGAAATAATCGCAGAAAACTTACCAAATATGAGGAAACAATCCAACATGCAGGTCACCGAAGCATACAGAACACCAGATAGCCTCAACCCAAGTAGAAACACACCGATGCATATAATAGTTAAGATCCCAGAAATCCAACACAAAAATAATATACTGAAAGCTGCTAGAGAGCAGAAGGAGCTCACATTCAAAGGAAAACCCAGCAGAATTACAGCCGACTTCTCTACACAAACAATGAAGGCAAGGAGAGCATAGAGCAGAGTTCTTCAAGTCCTACATGAAAACAAATTCCAGCCCAGACTATTATACCCTGCAAAACTCTCTTTCAAGTTTGATGGAGAAGTGAAATACTTCCGCGACAAAAAAAAACTAAAGAATTTCATGATGACAAAGCCATCCCTTCACAGGCTGCTGAAAGATGTTCTAGAGAGAGACCACAATGACCAGAACTCCATGAATGAGAATAGAAGGAACCCACTAAATAGGACAGACAATTAAACACAGGATACAAAGGAATAAACAACACCAGGTAAATATCATGACAAACATAAGTCAGCACATTTCAATCATAACCCTCAATGTAAACGGACTTAATTCTCCAATTAAGAGAAATAGACTGGCACAGTGGATTAGGAAACAAAATCCAACAATATGCTGTATACAAGAAATGCACTTAACTCAAAAGGACATTCATAGGCTCAAAGTCAAAGGATGGAAAACAGTACTACATGCTCCAGCACCTCAGAAAAAAAGCAGGCGTAGCAATTCTGTTCTCAGACGGTCTCAACTTCAAACCAAGAATTATCAAACGACACAAAGAAGGCCACTATATATTGGTCAGGGGAAAAATTCAAGAGCAAGAAGTAACACTTATAAATATTTATGCACCAAACACAGGAGCACCCAACTACGTAAGATAAATCTTAACAGACATGAAAACTTTAATGTATAAGAACACAATCTTAACAGAAGACCTTAACACACCCTTACCTTAAAAAGATAGGTCAACCAGACAAAAAATTAGCAAGGAAGTAGCAGAACTGAACCAGAGCTTGGAACAAATGGACCTGGTGGACATATACAGAGTGTTCCACCCAACCACAGCTGAATACACGTTTTTTTTCAGCTGCACACGGGTCATTTTCCAAAATACACCACATACTAGTCCAGAAGTCATACCTCAGTATATGCAAGAAAATAGAAATTATCCCATGCATACTGTCTGACCACAATGCAATGAAACTGGAAATAAATGACAAAAGAAACAAGAAAAACCCACTAAATTCACAGAAACTAAACAACACCCTACTCAGCAATCAATTGGTTGCAGAAGAAATTCAACAATATCTACAATTCAATGAAAATTCAAGTACAACTTACCAGAATTTATGGGATGCGATGAAAGTAGTTCTTAGAGGGAAAATCATAGCTATGAACTCACACATTAGGAAAACAGAAAGGGAACAAATTTGCACCCTAATGTTGCACCTCCGACAACTAGAAAAAGAGGAGCAAACCAAGCCCAGAGCGCAAAGACGGGAAGAAATCATAAAGATTAGAGCAGAAATTAATTCAATTGAGATGAAAAAAACAGTTCAAAGAATCCACAAATCAAAAAGTTGGTTCTTTGAAAAACTAAATAAAGTTGATAAGCCTCTTGCCAACCTCATCAAAAAGAGACAAAAGAAAATTCAAGTATAAGCGATAAGGAATGAAAACGGTGAAATCATCACAGACCCAGTGGAAATTCAGAAGATTATCAATAGTTACTTTGAGAATCTTTACGCTCACAGAGTAGAAGACACAGAAGAAATGCACTGATTCCTCAAAAGGTACAAACTACCACAGAGGAAAGAGATTGAAGTTCTAAAGTGTGCCTGGGGACAGTCACATGGAGAGAAAACTTTCTGTCAGGCTCTCACAGACAGAGAACTGGTCAAGCATTGGCCGTGACTCATCCACATGGATGACACAAAGGATCTTCAGAATAATGTACAGGACTACAAGATAAATCCTGAGGGGACTTCACTGACCTCATAAGAAACATAAAGTACATGCATTGGTATATAAGTCTTGCTCTATCTAGGTCTTAACCATCCAGCAGAAAAGTATAAAAATGAAGTATACTTCGTGGGGCCATAATATTCAGCTGAGCTGTAAATGGCTATGGTCGACAACTTCTTTGAATAACTCACTATTGTTGTGGAAGGCTGGACTGTGTTGGATTGTGTAGTCGAGTTCAAGCACCTAAGTTAGTTGCATAACAATGGAGTGCCCACCTTTGACAGGTGTAGACAAAGGAAGGGGTATAGCAAGAAAAAAATCATGATGTGTGTGTATAGACAGTACAGTTGGGATAGATAACGCCGTGCTTCTACATAATCCTATGAGAGGCAAGATTTGCACTGATGGTGGTTTGACAGGACATTATGTCGGCTTCTAGTACTATGGTCATCCACTTGGAAAATAATTATTGATTTTTTTATATAATTCAGGTATAAAAAATAAGATAAGTAAACAGCTACACTCTTAATTTACTGATAAGAGACATCTGCTATAATAATGTAAGTATAATATGATGTATGCACCTTGTACGATACCAAAACAGTATAAAAACAGTTTGCAATGTATTAATTTATCCAATCTGTCTTGTTAAGGTGTCTTAAAACTGTTTGATATTTGTACTTCAATAAAATAAAAAATTAAAAAGTACTATAATCATACTAATAGCTAACCCAAAGGAAAAATATTTTAGTGAACTAGACATATGTTTTATTTTGATTTAGTATTCATGTTGGTTTCTTTTGGAGTTGACATGTTCCCATTTTATCATAGCCATCTTATCAGTATCACACTTCACATGAAATTTTAACAAACACTATGATTGTACATTAGAATCCATAAACTTTCTCATCTTTTTTTTTTTTAAGAAAGCACAACATTCTGGTAAGTTTGGTCCAAAACTCATCCTTAGATTTTGCTTAAGGCATTTAAAAAAAGTGACAGGGGTGACAGCAGTTCCTAGTTATTCTACCATGATAGAACTGACCATTTAGCATCAGAGAAAAGGAGCTTGTAGAGGTTGTTCGCCAAGTAAGCAATCACTATCAACTAAATCTACCTAGCTAGATTGTCCAACAATGCAGTTTACATTCAGTTGGTCATCCCTTTTGTTCACTCAACTTCCAACTAGCTTTACAGAACCCTAATGTTAAATATAAGTATGGCTATCCACAACTGTTAGACCTCTCTAGCATAAGAGAGATAAAACTTAAAAAGTTGAAAGACCAGTGAGTCTTACAACTACATAACTTGTGTAACCACACAGCACCCAGGACTCAGAAGAGATCATTCAGATCAGCGCAATGCTGCTGCTGTCCTGCAACTTTTCACTAAGTGCTGAACAAAGGGCTCCACATCTTCACCCTGTAGTCATTCCTGTTAATTATGTAGCTAATTCTTAACAGAGACTATGTAGCCATGGAGGAACTTCTGAGGAAAAATACTAGAAAAAAAAGCAAGAATATAAATGTAATAGGGATATAAGTGCTGGACCATCCAATAACTAACTAAAAGCAGGATAAAACTTAGCATCTCTGCTTTCATGTCTGTCTTATTCTACTGAGCCATCTCCCCAGCTCTTCATGTCTGTCTTATTTATAATTTCATTTTATACTGGGAATTGAACTCAGGACTTTGCACTTGCCAGGAAGCGTTTTATTACTTTAAAACTTTGGATCAGATCCCTGCATGTTAATTACTTAACCAGTGTCTAAAAACTGGAAGCACAAAGATTTTCCCTAAATTTATCTATGTATTCACCTCATCTCCCTTCAAGTCTGAGGACAGAGAAGAGTATTTTCAGGACTGGCAAGGACTTCTATTGCTAACTTTTACAACATTTTATTCCAGATTCCTGGAATAAAACCTAAAAGTCGTAGGTTTTAGTCACTGCCCCAAATCTATAGTGGCATCAGATTCCAGGAAACACAGCCTTGAAGATACCCCTGATGAGGCCTCATAGACACTTCATCTCATGGGAACAAGACTGCCCCTAGGACTTCTCTAATCACCGGATAGAACCAGTTCTAAGATAACAATCAACCACACCATGGCTTTGCCAAGATTAGTAACAATTCCAGATATACAAACCGTTGCCTTTATTTCCTTTTTGTATAAAATCCAAAGTTCCTGCCAGCCTCTGAAAGAAAAATCCTTATGGTCACACTAATTAGAACTCTCCTGCTCTTTACCACTGTTCAGCTTCTTAACTGGCAGTTGGTTTAGGTGGCATAGAACTGGGCCTGGTCTTAGTCATTTTGTTTATTGCTGGTACAAAACACCCAACACACCTGCAGCTTACAAGGTTTATATTGCCTGACACTTCACTATATGTTTGACAGTATGCTGCAAGAACCTGGGTGGAGGAAAGCTGTTCATGTGGTAGTGAAGAAGCCAAGAGTCCAGGTGGAGCCAGAAAGGGCAATATACCTTCCTGGGTCATGCCCACAGTAACCTACCTCTTTTGATCAGATCCCACCTCCTAGAAGCAAGCCAGTTATGACCCCAAAATCTAATCAATTTCCCAACCCAGGATATGAGCCAAGAACATCCAATATCTGAATAACAATTCCAAAGAAAACTAGGGCAAAAGAGGGGGAAAAGAAGAAATAAGGAAGGTGGGTATTATGGCTGTGACCCCCTCCAAAGCCTTTGGAGCTGGCTGCATTTAGGGTGTATCATACTGGATTAAGGTTGTATGATACAGAACAAATTTAGTCCATTGACTGGCTGACCATAAGGGATATGATGAGGGAAGGCCCATCCTGGGTATGCATAGCACCACTCAATTAACTTGTAGCCTGGCTTAACTTAACTTAGGAAGATCAATATTTTGTCCCAACAATGAGAAATAAGCAAGTGGGGAAGAAAGGAAGGCACAGTTCAGGCTTTTGGATGATTCTAAATGAAAACTGTAACATTACCCACTTAAGAAAAGGTATTACTTCAGAAGTATGTACTCAGGATGAGGCAAGACACTGGCTAACCTATTCCTTTTAAGATCCCAATACACAAGCTTAGTTTCATAGGACACACAGACCTAAATGGATACAAAAGGAAGCTGGACACTGAGCTCTCCACTGCTGTGGACAGTGGTGCACTCTCACCCTGCACACTGTACTTTCTCCCCACTTTTACTTGGGCCAAACTCTCTGCAGAGCACGTTTCTTTTCCTACCTTTAATAAATGTAAAACCCTGCTATTGTTTGTGTTTGTCTTAACCAGTTCTTTGCTGAGTTGGAAGTACCTAGAAACCACCTCCAGAAGGAGACTCTAATAGCTGAGGACCTGGTAACAGGGGATTATTTCATGCTGCTTTCCCTCTGAAAGCTAACATTCTTTCAAAGGATATTGAAGAGACTATTGCTACTTAAACTGTGATAAACTGAAACGATAAATATAGTAAAGTCTAAAAGTGCCCTAAGGTGGAAGTAACTTCAATTTTGTTTCATACCTTTACTATATCTAACATTAAATATAATTTTCAATAAATTTAAATTGCAAAATGCAATTTACTATCTTAACTGTTTTACTTCCCTTTTTTCCCTTTTATGTATTTGGTACAAGGTCTCATTACACAGCATGGAAACACAGTGGTCCTCCAGTTTCAGCCTCCATAGTGCTGAGATTATAGGCGTGTATCATGCCTGGTCTCAATGGCTGGCTCAGCACACCTGGGGTAGGGCTGGCATGGAATGTGGTACTGGTTCTTATGCTTGCTTAGGCAGGTGCTCAGACAGTTGAGCTATCTCCATGCCCCCCCCCCCGATTTTCTTTTTGAGAAAGAGTCTTGCTATGTACTATAGGCTGGCCTTGAGATCACTTTGTAGCCTAGGCAGGCCCCCAACTTGCAGGGATCCTCCTGCCTCAGCCTCCAGAGTGCTGGGATTATAGGTGTATGCCACTACACCTGGCCTCTACTGCCCATCTTTATATAGATCTAAGACTGACTCTTGGCTAGGGGTGGTTGTGCATGTCTATGATTCTAGCACTTGCTGTGGCTTTTTTTCTATTTTTTTGGTGCAGGGTCTCACTATGCATGCAGCCCACATTCATAGTGATCTTCCTGCTTTTGGCCTCCCATGTGCTGGGATTACAGGCGCAAAAGTGCCACCACGCCCAGATTGCATCGCCGGCTCAGTGCACCCAAAGGCGGGGCCGGTGCGGCTTGGGGAACCAAGGATCAAACACTAGTCCCTGCGCTTACCTAAGCAAGCGCTTAGTCCGCTGAGCTATACCGCCGGCCCTTGCTGTGGCAAAAGGGCTGCAAAGTTCAAACCCAGCCTGAGCAACTTAATGAGACCCTCCAAAAATAAATAAACAAAAAAGGGGGGGCTAAGTATGAAGGCCTTATTTGATCTCCAGTACTGAAAACAAAAGACCTTGATTATTTTCTAGCTAGCAGTCATCACTGGTCAGAGTTTACAAAATATAGCTCAGACAGTAAACACAATCATATCTGTTTCTCTCCTGAATGGATGGTGTGCAAGATGGGCATCAGAGTGCTTCATAGGAAATTGCTCAGCAGGGAGAACTGAGCGCATTTGCAAACAAGCTGCAGTCCAGCCAACGTATCCACTGACATTTTCACTTAGTCCCTTACCAGTGATTTGATTTGTTTGGATTTAGTATGGAATAATTTCTGGATTTAAAGAAAACTAAACAAAATTTTACAGCTTGTGATATTGGCAGGCAGGCAATAATAGAGACACACTAATTAAAAAAAAAAAGTATTTTTACACTTAAAATTGCAGTAAAATAGATAGATCTTAAGTAGAATCTACCTAAGTTTTATCTTGCCTGATGATACCAAAAATTATCTTACTCTATTTTTAGTTAGCTATTTTAGTAGTACAGTCCATAGGATCATTAACATTCCCCATTCCTCTAACACCAATGAAATACTTCCTTGGCATGAAATACTTTTTTTTCTTTTCTCCTCAAACTAGCAATAAAAACAAGTTGCTATCAGAGCTTTTTCCCTCCAAGTCAAATTAATTTTTGCCAACTTAGACAGAGAATGTAACTCCAGATTAATGGCTGTTACCACTTAATCTTTCTCAAAACTTCAAGTTCACATTGTAGCACTTTAGGTAAATAATTCTAATCTCTTCCAGCTTCTGGAAAGCTCATTGACTTTAAGGAAGTTCATATGATTTCTCACTTCTGTCCATTCCCATCTTACCACCTACAAAAATATCAGCCTAAGATTGTTTTTGAAACATTTTTTTTCAGCCTGAGTTTTCCTCAACTATTTCACTATTTTGACAATTCTACCAGTGGCTAAGCCTTCTCTTGGGAACAGCTGCCTCACTGTCACTATGGAAAATAGCCACTCCTCATGCTGACTGATAAGGATCTGGAAAATATTTTGTAACATTGGGAATCCAAATTCCACTATATCCAATTAAAGGTAAATGTACTTACTACAAGTGGAATAACAGGCCCACCAATAGACAAAACCTCATCAGTTCATGTTACAATTAAACTATCCATTTTTGTGTATATTCCTGATTCTTATTAATATTAAGAATTTACTATTTCTTCGTTTTATAACCAGTTAGTAGCAAAGAAGCAAAAAGATCCCTCCCACTCCCCCAGAGCAAATGCCCTACAATCCCAGCACTTTGGGAGACGAGGCAAAAGGACTGCAAGTTTGTGCCCAGCCTAGGTGATTCAGCAAGCTAATGAGACTCTCAATACACACACACACACACACACACACACACACACACACATAATTTTTTTTCTTAAAAAGGGCTGAGTATGAAGGCAAATAAGAAAATGCAGTCTTTAAGGTAATACAGTCTTCCAACTGACCTGTTTTCAGAAATATTTTGTGCAGTGCAAGTGTCATATGAGTAACTTGTGCTTTTGGCAAGCTAGTCTTACACTTCAAAAATCAATAGCAGATAACCTCAAACAAGAGGTCTTTTCCTATCCTTGCAAAAAAGTACATCCAAAACACAGATGGTTTTTACAATCACCACTTCATTGCTGCTTAGCTTATTCACTATAGGGATGGGTCATACAGTACAAGCATTCTGAAAACAGTCACACTGCTGGAGACAACTCCTTCACCCACAAGGCACCCTTCCACCACCCACTTCTTTCCTGTCAACCACAACAATGCTGGGTCCTTTAACCCTATCTGCACCATTAACTCTTTCCTTGGCAGTCACAACTCAGCATATTTTGAAGCAAAAACACATGCAGGGAAACCAATTACACTAAAATACTGAATATAGTGAATATGTTTTCCCAAAATCATGTATTAAATACACCATTTTTTCCATTTTTAAAGAAGTTTTTTTTTTTTTTTTTTTTTTTTTTTGTGGTAGTGGGCACTGAGCCAGGGTTTAACACAGAGCTGTATCTCTAGCTTCTTTGTTCTCTTTTAAAATATAGTCAGAGTCTTCTTAAATTGATCAGACTGACCTTAAACTTCTAATCCCCTTGCCTCAGCCTAATGAGCAGTTGGGAATTAATGATAAGCATGTGCCACCGTGTCCAGTACTATATATATTTTTCCTTTTCAATGTATTAAATAAGTTGTAATAAATATGGTAATACATTCTCTGTGATTTCTGCCGATGACAATGTCACAGGAAATCCTAATGCAGAAATTAGCTATAATGAGTACTGTTTTCTTAGTTTTTAGGGTTTTTTGGGGCAGGGTCTCACTACACAGCTCAGACTCCATTAATCCTCCTGATTTCTTCCTCCAGGGCACTCCACTGATGCTCAGCATGCCTGGGGGCAGAGTAATGAATTCTGTCTATATCTCTTTTCTTCCCAGCTGTACTGGGGAATCAAACCCAGAGCCCTGGACTCTACCACTGAGCTACAACCCTACCCTACGTGCAATTTTTTTTAGTGTTCAAATACTCATTCTGGAACCTTTAAAGAGGTATTATAATCACTTGATTTAATCTCTTCATCTTTTAAAAAAAGGAAACAAGGAAGAAATGACTTTACAGCTTTGCTTGAATTATCTTCTCTATAGATTACTGGTTATTACTTATAGTAAACCACTGTTTCCTTTTGAAAACCTAAACTCAAATCTAGTAATAACTCAGCACTTATGACAATGTAAAAACCAATGCATTACAAGCAAATAAATACTGTACCGTAAACTTGTATCCTACCTTTGATATGTACAAAATGGAAATAATTATCCAACTTTAATGTGAAACAAAAATCTAAAAATTATTACAGTAGTCCTGTAGGTTTTTTTTGGTACTGGGAATCGAACTCAGGATCTTGCACTTGCCACGCTGGCACTGAGCTATCTCCCTGCCATAGCTGTTACCAGTCAATTCTGTGCAAAAACAAAGACAAGTCATCCTTTTTGTTTAAGTGTACTTAAAAGTATTATCAAATTCTGATTTACTTCATACATAGTATTTTATGACCTCCAGTGAATTTTGCAAAGGACAAACTGATGTTAGAAATAAGCCACTTCAAGTGGAAGATGGCATTTGTACAACACAATGAACAACTGATTCTGAAGTCAGACTACTATTACCAGATAAGTGACTGTGACTTTAGACAAAATGCTTGTTTTCTCTGATTTTCCATTTTCAATCAATAAAATGTGAATAAATGCTAATAGCCACATGAAAGTCACTAAGTATTAGTCCCTTTCTCTTAAAGGACTCATCGGGACATAAGTAATTCAGAGGTAATCTCCTAAAGCAATAAGAAAGCATCTGTGATTTCTATATTACAGATACTTACTTTCTCCCCCATAGCATTTGATGAAGTCACTTAAAAGTAGAATAAAGTGTGGCACAAATAAAATCTTTCTTTATGCCAGCAGAGATCAGCAATTTAAAACAGGCTTATTTAGGTGAGTATGTGGAACATGTCTTTCATCTCAGCTACTCAGAGGCTAGGGGTGGGAGGGTTTGGAGAATTTGAGGTCAAGCTGGGCCAATACAGTGAAACCTCATTTCACAACAAAACTTAAAAAGTTTAATAAAATAAAACAGAGCCAAACAAGCAACCGTTTTTTCCAATACAAACTCTTGTTTTTATTCAGTGTGCAAGGAATTACACACTGAAAAAGAACATGGATTGAAACCAAATTCCTAAACCAGACAAAAGCAAAACATTTGGTGAACAAGAATCATAAAATTTAAGTGCTTAAGAGTTTAAAAACACAACTGGAAAAAAAAAATGCCACAAGACCACTCAACTTTGCCTGTTTTGCTTTGCTTGCCCTCCATGCAGAGTTCACAGTAGTTAGTGGCAGACATGTGAAAATACAGTGACAAATATGCAAACACATTTCACTTGGGTAGACACAGAAAATACACTAGGTAGTATTGGGAACACAAACAGCTGAAAGTACAAAGCACATCTGCTAAACACTAGGGCTGAAATAAAAAGAGCACGTTATCATGTCCTCTGCTACACCCTTTTATTTGTTGGCAGAACTCCAAATTGTTTAAAAGACAATGGTAATGTTATTATGGGGACCTTAATGCTGTGCCAAAGCACATACACACTGAAATTCAGAACAATCAGTGTTACCTTCATAAGAGAAAAGGCTGTGCCAAGTGAAATGGGTGGACACCATATGAAATAATCTTGGAATTAGCTAATAGGATATAGGAAAAAAAGAACCTAATGCTGATGTTAAGCTCCCTTCCTCCTTTACACAATAAGATTTTTTAATATTTGGAAAGGGGTATTGGAGAAAAACTTTCCTTTTACAAAGACCCAAATATGGCCTGTTTTTAAGTACAATATTAAAAGAACACATAGCATATCCTTGTACAATCTGCAAAACTACAAGCAACAGATGTTAGACTTAGTAGGACTTTCAAAAGGACAATGCATAATTCAAGCTGGCCCTGAACTCACTACATAGTCCAAGCTGTTCTCAAACTTCTGGTGATCTTCCTGCTGTAGCCTTCTCAGTGTTGGGACTATAGGTGTCTGCCACTATACGTGGCTGGCCCATCAGTTTTAATAAACTTTAAAAAAAAAGTTTGAAAAACTAACTTCAGAAACTACCAAAAGGCTGGAAAGGGCTAGTCTCTAAATTATTTGCTATTTACAATAATGTGATTATTTGCTATTTACAATAATGTGAGATCAAAAATTACTTAATATTTAAGTCTGACACCAGTCTAAAATTTATGAGAATGAGGCAAGAAGTTTAGCACTTGCCCAAAACACTGTAAAACACAAAAGAGAGAGAAATCTCATCTCCCACATGACCAATGCAAATATATACTGACTTTTTTTTCTTCATTTCCTTTATTTTTTTGAGACAGGGTCTTGCTGTCTCATAGAGACTAGCCCTTTCTAGGCTAACCTGGAACATGGAGACAATTCTCTTTTGATTCAGGCTCTTGAGTATAAGGTCAGACTGGGCTACCAAATGAGTTCAAGGCCAGCCTGCACTGCACAAGGGACCCTATCTCAAAAAGACGAAACAAAAACAAACAAAAACACCAGATAGGACAAGAGTATGAAGAAGGAAGTTCATTATGACAGTATATATAAAGTCGAAAAACATAGTGTTTTGGGAAAAGTATTATTTCCTCCTATCAAGTCAGACATCAGTTTATAAACACACCTTTAACATTTCTGAATGACAAGAAGACTGTATGTTTTATATAAAAACACAGCTTTCCTAACATTCTGAGAACACAGGATTATGACTGTACATGGGGTTCCTTGGCATGAAAATACTATTTTCTCATTCCAGGTTTCTGGCTATGCTCCAAGATTTCTTACCAAATTATCTTTAGTGTAATCCTTGGGGGGGGGGGCTTACATATACATAGATACACATTTCAACACTTCATGTAAAATACCAGCTGCTCTTTGAGGTTCTAAAGATATAAACACAATCTAAAATTACCACATCTTATCAAAATCTCTGCCATGGGCTATCACCACTATATCCAAATCATATAAGCAGTGCTACTTGAAAGAAAAAGAAAATTAACATCTAATGAAAGAGCTTTCTGTATGCCAAAAATTTAACATGTTATTTCTGACTAAATCCTTATAAAACAATCATAATAGATGGCACTATTACTGTCCAAATTTTATTTAATCTTTCAAAGAACCAACTTTTTGATTTGTTCCTACTGTTTTCTTCATCTCGATTGAATAATTTCTGCTCTAATCTTTATAATTTCCTCTCATCTTTGGGCTTTCGATTTGGTTTGCTCTTCTTTTTCTAAATGTTTGAGGTGCAGGGTATTTATTTGTTCCTGTTCTGTTTTCCTAGTGTGTGAGTTCACAGCTAAAAATTTCTAAGAAATGCTTTACTGGCATACCATAAATTCCAATGAGTTCTGTCTGAATTTTCATTAAATTGTAGATATTGTTCAATTTTAATTTTTGTATTGAGAAACAAATGAGATAGCTGATTAATAGGACAGTTTCAATAATTAATACATTGTACATTGTTATATTCTTAGTGGTTATCCATAATACAAGCAGACACGATACCCTATCCAAACAATATTAGTATAAATCTTCTCATTGAGTTAAGTTAAAGTAGCTGTATATCTATCCTAACTATTCTGTATATACAAATACAAAATGATTTCTTCATAGCCCCCTTTTTTTTTTGTTTAGTCGTGTCAGAGATGGGTATTCCATTGGCATCTAAATACTGTAGGTGCATGAATCCAGCAAAACAATCCCACATAGTCCAGCAGTCCACAACAGCAGTAGATTATCCACAGAAGCTGACTTGAACCCTTCAAAGCTAGTATATAATATAGCTTTACTTTATATACCTTATTTTTATACTTTTCTGCTGGATGGTTAAGACCAAGATAAAGCAAGACCTATATAACAAGAAATGTAACTTTTGAATCTGATAAGGTCAGTCAAGTACCCTCAGGATTTATCCTGTAACCCTGTACAGCACTATGTAGATCCTTTGTCTCACTCATGCGGATGAGTTTCAATTTCTTTAACTTCATCTGCAATCCATTGGTTGCTGAGGAGGCTATCATTTAATTTCCACGTATTTATGGGTTTTTTTCTGGTTTCTTTTGTCATTTATTTCCAGTTTCATTGCAACTGTGGTCTGATAATATACATGGGATAATTTCTGTTTTCTTCCATATACTACTAAATGGTCTATTTTAGAAAATGTCCTATGTGCAGCTGAAAAAAATGTGGGCAGGTGTGGATGGGTGGAATACTCTGTATATGTCCACTAAATCCATTTGTTCCAAGCTCTGGTTCAGTTCTGCTACTTCTTTGCTAATTTTTTGTCTGCTTGACCTATCTTTTTGGGATAAGGGGGTGTTAAGTTCTCCTGTTAAGACTGTGGTCTTGCGTATTAGATTTTTCAGGTTCATTAAGATTTGTCTTATAGTTGGGTGCTCCCATGTTTGGTGCATACATGACTATTACCTCTTCCTCTTGAATTTTTTCCCTAAGTAGTACATAGTAACCTTCTTTATTACATTTGATCATTCTTGGTTTGAAGTTCAGACTGCGAACAGGATTGCTACCCCTACTTTTTTCTGAGGTGCTGGGGCATTCAGTATTGTTTTCTATCCTTTGACTTTCAGCCTATGTATTTCTTTATGAGTTAAATGTATTTCTTGTATACAGCATATTGTTGGATTTTGCTTCCTAATCCACTGTGCCAGTCTATTTCTTTTAATTGGTAAATTGAGTCCACTTACATTGATGGTTATAATTGAGATGTATTGATTTATGATTGACATGTTTTTACCTGTTTACCCCTTTTTCTCCTGTGTTTGTTTGCCCTGTTTGGTGGGTTCTTTCCATTCTCTTTCACGGAGTTCTGATCATTTTGGTCCCTCTCTAGAATATCTTTTAGTATTGGCATTGTCATCATGAAATTCTTTAATTGTTCTTTGTCATGAAGTATTTCACTTCTCCATCAAACTTCAAAGAGAGCTTTTCAGTATACAGTACTCTGGGCTATAATTTGTTTTCATAGAGGACTGAAGTACTTTGCTCCATGCTCTTCTTGACTTCATGGTTTGTGAAAAGAAGTTTGCCATTATTCTGATGGGTCTTCTTTAAATGTGATGTTTCTTTTCTCTAGCAGCTTTTAGTATCTTGTTCTTGTGTTGGATTTCTGGGATCTTGACTATTATGTCTTGCTGTGTTTTCAATTGGGTTGATGTTATTTGGAGTTCTAAATGCTTCGGTTACCTGAATGTCACATTGTTTCCTCCTATTTGGGAAGTTTTCTACTACTGCTTGTGCCCATAATTTTTTTTTTTTGTATCATTTTTATGGACTCATTTCTCATTGATGCCTATTAGTCTCATGTTGTTCATCTTTGCATCGTCTTGCAGATGTTGAATTATTTCTTCCTGCACGTATTTTTAAGACATCTTTTCTTAGCTTTTCACTAGCTGCAATGGTGTCTTCAAGATCTGCCACTCTATACTCACTTTCATTGAAATGGTTTTGCAAGCTTGTGATTGAGATTTTAAGTTCCTATATATCTCTGTGACTGCTTCATGTGATCTATTTCTTTACTATATTGCTCTCTCAAGGATTCCATCATTTTTCTATTCTATTTTTTTTATCAATGTCTCCTTTAGAAGCAGCTATTGATTCTTTCATTATAGTTATCATTTCTTTTTTTTTAATTCAGAGGTTATTTCTGATTTGATTTCCTCTATACCTATCTGCAGTTGTTTCTTTACTTCAGACACAATTAATTCAGAGATTTCAGCTGTGTGATTTCCGATTTCTTCTCTGCTAGTGTTCTCTGCATTTGTTCCAGGTGGGCTTGGGGCCTGAGATTGCATTTTGCTCCTTCTCTTTGTCATTTGTATAGCATTATCCTTTGACCTTTGGTGTAGAGATTTAGTGTAGTTACCCCTTAGCGCCTAGCAAAATTCTTCCTGAAGAGAGACTATATGGTTAAGGCAGTTATAGTTTTGAATTTACAGAACTACAATTAGGAACACAAATAATGGGTAGCAATACATAGTTTTTGACAAATTTTTGTAACTAATGGGTTTGTATTTTAGACAGTTAGAGCAACATTATGTCTATGTAGCTAAGCAGGTATCAAATTGGGAATTTGTATTTAAGTTAGTTCCCCAAAGTTCCGTCTGATCACCTCCCCTTGATGTACCTGGGGTCTTCCAGGCAGACTAGTTCATCCCAGTTACCTTTTGTCCCCTCTCTCATTCAAGAGAGAAAGAGGGAGGATGCTCTCATAGATCTGGGTCTAGCAAAGTGTCTCAGCTTACTGGGTCTGGATCTACCATGTTTGAACTTATCCCAATGTACCTGGCTTGGGTCTGGTTGCTGTGCTTGGCTCCTTCCTGCTATAGCCCATGGAAGTGAACCCACTGTGCCTCCTTGGCAAGATGTTCTGCTCCTGGATTAGCTGGGTGGTTCTGACTCCTAACCTCCTTGCAGGGATTTCAGCTGGAGAGTTTCATACCAGGCCTGTATGCCATGCTTGGACTGGATCTGGAGGGATCTGGAGGGTACAGGAGAGCAGAAGTTCTCCCATATACATGCAGGGTCTGGGCTGGGTTGGGAGGCTTCCAAGAGCAAGGCGCAAGGTCTTACTCACCGATGGGGCCTGGGCTGAGTCTGGAGGTGTCTGACAAGTGCACACAAGTTGAAGTTCTCCCCTCCATTACATAATCTATTTTTTTTTGGGGGGGGACAGGTGGCTGGCTCAGCCCATCCTGGGGTGGGGCTGCTGAAGCATGTAGTGCCGGAGATTGAACTGAGTTCCCTGAATGCTTGCCTAAGAAGGTGCTTTAGACTGCTGAGCTATCTCGCTGTCCCTCTTATTTAAATTCACAGGGACGTTTTTCCCTAAAAGTCCAGAACAAAACCTACTTACTATCCACCCCTCTACTCTGCTACTAATCTTCCACAACAGCCATATATTTGTAATTTTTGCCTTCTTGTAAATCTAGTGTTTAGAGAAAATGAAGAAAGGATACATAAATTCTGTTCCAGAAAAGAACTAAATTATTTTTAATTAATATAAGCTGAAGTACGGTACTAGAAGACTACATAGGAACCAGCTTAGGCTTCCCAAAAACACACTTATTTGGGCTGGGGATGTAATTAAGCAGCAAAGCCCTTGCATGGTATGTGTGAGGTCTTGGGTTTAATCCCTAATACTGCAAACTAAAAATAAGGTACATAAAACATACTTACTTTAAGTAGTATTGGTTAACTCTAACACTACATCAGTTCTTCAATCACACCGACTTCATCTTATCAGCCTATTAAATCACAGGAAGCCAGAACAGATAAGAGATAAAGAAGTCTTTGTGACATTAGTGTTCTGTGATTTTTTAAATAGTCACGCTGATCTCCAAGCAGCAATGTGCAGAGTTGGGACCTAAGGAAGTGAATCATGGTAGCACATAACCATAATTCCAGCATTCAGGAGGCCGATGTAGGAGGATCACCATAAGTTTAAGTGTACCCTTAACTACATAGTGAAACCCTATCTTTATTTATTTATTTTTATTTATTTATTTGGCGGAGCTGGGAATTGAACTCAGACCCTTGTGCTTGCCAGGGAAGCACTTATTCATTCCCAGACCCAAAAACCCTATCTTTAGAGGTGGGTTAAAAAAAAAGAGAAGTGAATGGACTATGAGGGTACTAATTTCAACAATGGGTTAATCAGGGCCAGCCAAATAGCTCAGTAGATTAAAGCACCGCAAGCAGGTACAAAGGCCGAGAGTTCAATCCCTGGGACTGCCGTGCTGGCCCCGCCCCTGGGGCGCACCAAGCTGGCAATTGAGACTGGGCATGGTGGTGTATGCCTATAATCCCAGCACTTGGGAGGCTGTAAACAGGAGAGTCACTATAAGTTCGATGTAGTAGTGAGACCTGAACACCCTGTAGACCCTTCCCTAAAAATAAATTAAGAAAAATAATAATAATGGATTAATCATTTTAGGGCCAGGGAAGAATACAATATTATGGTTTGGATTAAACAGTCTGGCCAAAACCCATGTATTCAGTGGTGAGGCTTGTCAGAAAGTGACTGGATCATGGAAGTGCTAGCCTTGTGAATAAATTAACCCACTGGAGATAGCACAACCTAACAGGCCACTGGGAGGTGAAGTATAGCTGGAGAAAGCAGCTCACTGCTGGCATGCCTTTTCACGGGCCCTTTCTAGCTTTCTCTGCTTTCTGGTTTAGATCTAGCTGACCATGGACTGAAACCATGGGCTACAATATATATTCCCTCCCTTAAATTACTTGTGGGAGTGACTTAAAAGACATGTATCCACTAAGGCAATCCTAATTTATTTTTTATTTCAAGGTACTTTTCCCAGGGAAATATTTTGTGTGAAGTTCTCTATAAATCAGAATAAACTCCATTACTTTGATTTTGGAGTCTAATACTTAGCAAAGGTGATTAACCTGTGAGACCAAATTTTATGCCAAAAAAACTGGGGGGAGAGACAAGAATGAGTAGTTATGATAACTAAAAGATAATTTTCATAAAAGTAGTTGCTGTTAATCTCACTCTGGAAAGTTCCTTGAATAAGGAAAGATGTACTGCATTTTGCTCTTGGTTTAGAATAAATAAAAGCAATGAACTGCATTAAAACAGCAACAAGACTTCTGTCAGCTGAATGAAACACCTAAGACATTCTAAAGAAGTACATTTCCAAAAAGGTACACTTTTTTATTCATTTTAATGAGAAAAAGAGATAAAATAGCAATGAAACAGTTTCAAAAACATGTTAGTAGGACAGTTACAATAATGAATAAATTGCATATTTGTAGTATTTGTTCACAGGACAAGATGCAGACATGATATCTTGCCTAAACAATATTATTATAAATCTTTCTTCTCACTGAACTATGATAAAGTAGCTGTATATCTATCCTGTTTAGATAGATTCACAACAAAACAGTCCTTTATTTACATTCCCCTTTTTTGTTTTGTTTTGTTTTGTCACAGATGGGTGTTCCCTTGGACATAAAATGTAACTGATATTTTCCAACAGAGAAGCTGTACTTGGATAAATCCTTTTTTTTTTTTTTTTTTCAGAATTGGGGATTGAACTCAAGCCCTTGCACTTGCCAGGGAAGTGCTTATTCTATTGAGCCATCTCCCTGGCCCCTGGATAAGTCTTTAAAGGCCCTTTTCATTTGTAGGCACCTGGATTCAGCAAAATAACCCATTATAGTCCAATAGTCCATAAGAGCAGTGAATTATCAGCATAACTGGCAACTGTCTGAAGTTGTTGACTTGAGCCTTTTACAGTTTAAAATATTTATATGGCATCTCTTATTATACCTTGTGGTTATACTTTTGTGCTGGAAGGTTAAGACCAAGTTAAGGCAAGAGCTTTATAACAAAAAATGTAACTTTTGCTATCTGATAAGGTCAGAGTTTACCATGGAACCATGTACAGCACCTTGTGGATCTTTTGCCAGTGTCAGCCATCTGGATGAGTCATGACCATTGCTTGACCAATTTGCTCTCTGTGAAAGCCCTGAGAGAATTTTTTCTCTCTAGGTTACTCTCCTTAGGCTCACTATATATTGTTGATCACTTTCCTCTGTGGCCCCATGATCTCCTTAAACCGAAAATATGGGACACCACTGAATTACAGAATGTCAGAGCACAGGTTCTTTTATGTCTTGAGTCCTCACTGACCTTGAAGGGCTAGGGCCAAAATACTATCTTTTTAGTCCATGTATCTCATTTTTGGTCTGCAAACTTTAGTTGTTAAACATCCAGAAGAGAAGCTTAATGATATTATTATCCTAAAACACAGGCAGTTAAGCTTAACATCACCATGTCTGAATATTACATACCTGAGACATAAAATGTAATTGATATTTTCCAACTATGGATTTCTAAAATTTAAATCCCTATAAAATGTTAAAAAACATTTAAAATTTAGAAATGTGTAATAAAAATTATACATTTTTACACAGAAATTTAGAAATCAAACCATATACAACATTGTAGGTAGCACAATCCTACTTTATTTTTTGTCCCTTATTTACTTTTAATACATTTTTAACACACATTTACTTTATTTATTTATTAGTGTCTCGCTACACATCACGGACTTTTTTTTTGTGGGGGGAGCGGGGTCAGCTCAGCCCACCCTGGGGGAGGGGCTGGCACAACATGTGGTGCTGGGGATTGAACCACGGTCCCTGAGAGCTTGCCTAAGCTTGCCAAAGCAGGCGCTTTAGACCGCTGAGCTATCTTGCCAGCCCCCATACATTTACTTTAAAGAAAGTATAGTAATAATTGATATGACATCAGGAGCAGTACACATTAAGAAGACCAAAATGATAGGTCTTTTAAGCATGGTTTTAGTATTATACATTGCTGTCTGCAACGTAGTTGCTTAGTTCACAGATATCAACATATGAGTTAGGGTGAGAATTCTACCCATTAACTGCTGTTTTCAAAGCTCTACAACTCTTTTCTACATTTTAAAATAGATAGCTGGATGTGTTGGCAAATAGCTATAATCCATTTAATTAGGAGACTTAAAGATGAGGATCTTCAGTTCAAGGCCAGCCTGGGCACTGAACAGCAGTACCCTATCTCAAAAACTAAATAAATATGGTAGGACAATGAAAATTCAAACAAGATAGGCAAAGCAGAGATCCACAAAGTAAAATTAACTATAGTAAGAACCAACATGATTTTTGATAATACATACAACAATATTCTAGGTAACTGAGAACATTCATGATATAGAGCTAAACCCCTAAACCAAATGAGAATTTAAAGTAATTAGTATTACTAAGTAAAACAATAAAATGGTCTAAATTTTCACTTAAATTTCAAGATCAAAGTTAGAAAAGTAATTATAAATGTTTTATACTATAATTTTTAAGTGAAAATGTACACTATTCAGTCTTGAAAAATATAGTCAATAAGATACAAAGTTTTACTTTGAGGTAAAGTTCTAAGTTATTCTTAGTTAATAGAACAAACTCTAGTAAAGTTAATGTTTATTTGGGCTGCAATAATCAATTTTATTAACAATATTTATAAGCATTCATGGTTGTAATCCATGAGCTCAGGAAGCTGAAGTAGGAAGATCAGTATTAAGTTTGAGGCCAATCTGGCCACACAGTGAGTTCTAGGCCAACTAGAGCTACATAGCCAGACCCTATCAAGTAAGACAAAACACCTACCAACAAGGAAACATATTAACAAAAAAAAAAAAAAGAAGGAGAACAAGGTATTACATGAAAATTTAATAACAGACAATTTTTTTTTTCTTTTTGTTTTTCATCTTTTTTTCATTTTTAATTTTTGTGGCCAGCTCGGCCTGCCCTGGGGGCAGGGTTGGCACAGCATGTGACACCTGGGACTGAGCCCTGGTCTCTGGGCTTGTCTAAGCTTATGTTGTCTTTGTCTGAGATAGTTTCCCTATGCAGATAAGGCTGCCCTTGAACAGTTTATAGCCCAAGCTATCCTCAAACTTGCAGCAATCTTTCTGCCTCAGCCTCTCAAAATGCTGGGACTACAGATGTGTGTCACTACACAGTAAATTCTTTAAAAAGACTCCTATTTGACAAAGAATATAAATAAGATTTATAAACCTATGCCAAGAAAAAAAATTACATAAGCTAACTAATGTACTTAACATAATGTCTGGCATATAAAATACAGTAAATTATCTTTCAGGAAATAAAAATAATTCTACAAAGCTTAATCCTCTCAGATCACCTATGGGTTTGTTCTCAGGACAGACTTTGATACTGTTCTTTATATAAGAACTAAAGTACTGTGATAATGGTAGAGCTCTTCATCTTAACAAAAATGACAGCATGAACCATAGAAACCTATTCCCCAAAGTCAATGCAGGAAATGAAGGTTCCTAGAACCTCCAGAGAACAGCTCTGATGACTGAACTTGAAATAAGAGCTCTTGCCCTACTTCAGGAACAAGTATGTCTCTTCTGGTTCTGAGACAACAGATAAAATGCATCCTGTGAGACATCTTTGTTAAACTCAAATTTCATCTGAGGAAATTCCAGCTAATCAGTAATTTCATTCTCTAGTACCTATAGTTGTTTTACAGCTCCAAATAAACAATTCTATAAATAAAATTATTTTTAATTTTTATAAAGCTTCATTGAACACTAACAAATTCCAACTGAATCTGCTAAAAAAGGTATCTCTAACTTAACCTAAAGAGGAGCAAACAAAAGTTTTGAAAAAAATATAGGACCATAGATGTAAATAACCAGCTACATCCTTATTAAAGAAAGAAAACCTAAATTATTTGCCTACAATTTAGGGAAATATGACACAAGCTTAGAATAGGGAGATAAAGCTAATAAAAATCAAACACAGCAATTTACAACTGTATATTATAATGAAGTGCTAAATATCTAAATACTGAAATATATGTACAACAGGATTCTGGGCAAAGTACAAACAGTAGAGAGGGACTGAAGAGTCTAAGAAGTTTTGTGGAACAGATTCCTTATAATAGATAATTATATTTGGAGAAATATAAAGGGGAAGACAAGGTTGAAGAAGATGCTAACTGAATATTAGGACTATTTATAGGAGGTCCTAAAGGAGAGGAGATAGACCCTCTTATAAAACCTTAAGATATATTATATTCTCCTCTTCTTCTTCCTTTTCTTCTTCCTCTTCCTCCTCCTCCTCTTCTTCCTTCTTCTCTCCCTCCCTCCCTCTTTCTTTCAAGACAGGCTCTTCTGTGGAGTATAGTCTAGCCTCTAACTCATAGTAATCCTTCTGCCTTATCCTGAGTGCTGCGATAATAGGTGTGCACCACCATGTCCAGCTTCATTTTTGCTTTTTGAGACAAGATCTTGCCATGTAGTTCAGGTTGGTTTTGAAATCTCTGTGTAGCCAAAACTGGCCTAGAACTTGCTATAGTCTTTTTGCCTCAGCCTCCTGAATGCAGCAGTGGTGAAGTGGTGGTGGGGATGTTATAGGCATGCCATCACAGCCAGCTTTAAGATAGAATTTTAAACACCAATATGAGGCCAAAAACTCTTGGCACAGTGCTTGGTCAACAGAGTATATCTCAGTAGAATTTTTGTCCAATTCACCTGGCAACTGTGTACAAAAAGATGAAAGAGAACAACAGAACTATAAAAGTCATCAAGGACAATTATAGAAATCTAGGCTCATAATGATTATTGGCCTAATTTGTGCTTCTAATATAAAGCAGCTAATAGTCACATGTAACTTCTGAGACCTAAACTATAACTGGTCTGAACTTCCGTGTACTTTCAGTGTAAAATGCACCTGAGAGTGCTGGCACATGCTATAATCCCAGCACTTGGCAGGGTGAGGCAGGAAGATTGCCAAAGGTTCAAGGTCAGGCTGGGGTACAGTGCAAAATTCTGTTACAAAAAAACCAACTAAGAAAAAAAAAAAAAAAGCCAACCTGAACTGCATAGTGAGACCCTACTTCAAAATAAGCCAAAGGTGTAAATATGCACACCAGATTTCAAAGACAATATTAAAAAGGTTATAAACCACCTCTTCAATAACTTTTGTGTTGTGCATTGCTGAAATCATGTTTTGGATACACTACATGAAATGCCTTTTTATAATGATTTTTCCTCAAGCTGGCCATAACTCAGTGGTAAAATACTGGTCTGGTATGTATAAGGCACTAGGTTCATTTACCAGAGCCACAGAAAAGAAAAAAAAAATTTTTCATATGGGGCTGGGGAGATGGCTCAGTAGACTTGCTTGGCAAGTGCAATCCCCAGTTCCACCAAAAAACAGAACAAAAACAAATTTCATTTATAAGTATGTGGCTAATAAAACTTTATATATATATGGCTCACACTGTATTTCTACAGTCATCTCAATTTTACTGACCTCCTTCCCATTAACATGTTTCCACTCATGTATACATATTCATAAATGGGATACTTGAAGTGAGATACCATTGTACCAATACACATGTTTACATACAACATGAGATATAAAAATAAATGCTATAAGTCTAGCACTAAGGGATGTTCAGGCAAGAAGACTTCTAGTTCAAGTCCTGCCTTAGCACAAACCTAACTTAAAAATAAAAAAGGGTGAGGATACAGTATTTCAGTCCTCAGCATGTGCACATATGCACACACACACTCTAAACACTGATACTATGGAAGTCTAAATTTAATAGTTTTCTTCTTAAAACCCAATGTACTATTACACAGGTTCCCTATTAGAGGATTAGGGTCTAAGCACAGACATTAGACACAAAATGACAAACCCAAGCGAACATCACCAAAAGTAAACAATTGCTTTGACTATGGTCACAAAGGAGAAAGGATGATATAACAGACATCTGTTACTTGTTCCTCAGCATCCACTGGCCCTCAATTTTCCTTTGGGAATCTATCCTTCTCTACCATGCTGTTTAGGCAGAAATTATTCTCAGCTCCAGAAGTAGGTAGAAGCTAGCTTGACAAATGAACATATCCTATTTCTACAGACTCAGCGGTTAGTTCAGAAATGTCAACATAATGATATTACTACCCTAAAACATAGGTTGTTGAGTTAACAGCAGTATCTGTCTGAATATCAAATACTTTGGACATAACATGCAAAAGGTATTTTCCATAAATCATTGATATGCTAAACTTTAAATCCATACAGAATGTGAAAAAATAAAAAAGTAAAAAAATATAGAAATAAACAATTACAAATTTTTACACAGAAATTTAGAAATCTAACCATATACAACATTGTAGCCTAAGGAGAGTCATCTGGAGTGAAAAATATTCTCTCAGGCTTTCACAGGCAGCAAATTGGTCAAGCAATGGCTGTGACTCATTCGGATGGCTGACATTCACAAAAGATCTACAAACTGCTGTACAGGGTTTCAGGGTAAAGCCTGAGGGGATTTGACTTGTCAGATACAGAAGTTATATTTCTTTGTTATATAGGTCTTGCTTTATCTTGGTCTTAACCATCCAGCAGAAAAGTATAAAAACAAGATTTGTTGTTTTGTTTTTTTTTTTTTTGTTTTTGTTTTTGTTTTTTGTTTTTTTGGTTTTGGAACCAGGGATTGAACTCAGGCCCTTGAGCTGGTCAGGGAAGCACTTATTCTACTGAGCTATCTCCTTGGCAAAAAACAAGGTATAAAAAGTAAAGCCACATTAATATGCTCAGCTGTAAAAGGCTCAAGTTAACAACTTCTACATTGCCAGTCATGTGGATAACCCACTACTATTATAGTCTACTGGACTATATTGGATTTCCTTGCTGAATTCATACACCTACAATATATGAATGGCAAAGGAATACCCATCTCTGATAAAAGTAAACGAAAAAGGGGGATCGCTCAGTAGAATAAATGCTTGCCTGTTAAGTACAACGGCCTGAGTTCAATCCCCAGTTCTGAAAAAAAAAAGGGGGGTGGGTGGGTGGATATGAATGAAGGACCATTTTGTAATATACACACAAAATAGCATAGACATGCAGCTACTCTCTTAGCTCAGTAAGAAGAAAGCTTGAACAGTGTTTAGACAAAGATATGTTCATATCTTGTACTATGAATAACTACTATAAAAACAATATGCAATGTATTAATTATTGTAACTGTCCTACTAACCTGTTTTGAAACTGTCTCATTACTAGTTCTTTTTCAATAAAATTAATATAAAAAACAAAGGATTGAATCCCCAGCCCCTGCACCTGCTTGCAGGCACTTTAAACTGCTGAGCTATTTGGCTAGCCCTATGAGGAAAAATATTATGTTTACTTTTGCTAACCTGCAAACGAAATTTGTTATTAGCAGTATCAGCAGTCTGTTATCAATAGAAGTCACAGGTTATCACATGATCACTGGTTTAGAGACACCTCCAAATAGTAACAATGAACATTACCACTTGGCAGATATTAAACTCATCAAGTCCTCCCTGCCCTGTACCAGACATTGAACCCTGGACCTGATGCTTACTAGGCAGGTCCTTAAGTCACTGAGTTATATGCCTGGCTCCCACACCAAGTCTTTTTTTTTTTTTTTTTTTTTTTGTCTTTTTGAGACAGGGTCTCACTATGCAGTTCAGGCTGGCCTTAAGCTCACTCTATAGCTCAGGCTGGTCTTGAACTCACAACAATCCTCCTGCCTCAGCCTCCCGAGTGCTGGGATTACAGGCCTGCGCCACCACGCCCGGCTTCACACCAAGTCTTTTTAACAAAGGAGCGCTCATTACTGTCTCATAATTTTTAAATTATTTTTATAACATTTTCATATAGTTTTATATTTCAATAACTAATTTCTTTTGTAGTACTATGTATTAAAATAACTCATTTCTTTTGTAGTACTGTGTATATTATTTAAAGAGATTTCTTTGAGAAAACGTCCCATAAGTTTCAGACTGCCTAATGATCTATGGAACAAAGACAGTGAAAATTCCTCCCTCACCTTTCTATAGAAGCAGAACTCCCCTTCCAAGGATCTGGAATTAGCATATATGACCTGAGTTGCAGCAAACATTTTGTGACTACCAAAGGACCAAAAACAACAAAGTCAAGTTCATTAAATAATGAAAGGAAGCACATGATGAAGTTTGATCACATATATACTCAATTTTGACTTTTGGAGTTTTTAATAGGCAGTGAATTAACTGGTTTTCTGCCATAGTAACACTAAAAAACTTAAACACTAGCTTGTTTCAGAAAACTAAAAGCAACAAAATTAGAAAAGAGTGAACATTATCCATCACACTGAGGGAACCTAAGGAAAATGACCCCAGTTTTTTTACTGACTTCAGACTCACTCCAATGAAGTTCTCATATGGACTTCCTGTTTTATGCAGGTTGAAAGCTGATCTGATGCCAGATGTCCCTGAAGCAAATGAACAAGCAGACATAAGTGTGGGCATTAAGACATGAGTAACTGTTCTACTTTTGAAATATATAGTAGAAGTAGTGGATCCAACAACACTGTTCAAGGGCAGTAAGGATTTTTCTTTAAGACAAAAAGATGTTAATGTATTACTTATATTTTCAAAACTAAAACTTCAGTACTAATGTTTAACTGCAGCTGATACTTTCCAATCAATAAGTGGGTTTTGGGTCGCAGTGTGAGCGCTTGTCTCTAAAAGGCTCCCTAACAGACAAATTCTACAGTGTTACTTCAGAATCTGTTCTTAGCAGCTCAGTGTAACCTACTTGTTTAGCTCAAAGTTTACATATCTTTTTCTACATATCTCATTTGTTTCAATTACTTAGAACAAACATTCTTACTACAGATTCTTGCACAGGAAGTACAAAATAAATAGGGACTTACAGAAATATTTTCTTAGTAATTAGAATCCTGCTAAGAGTTGATAGCTTATGGATACAGATGTAAGCATTTCTTGGATAAAATTTTAAGTCAGAAGTTATAAAAGGTAAGAGCTAGGTTATAAGATGTAGCAAAAGACCGAGAACACAGTTTTAAGTACTCCAGATCAGAAAGAGAAAGAATTATCAGCAAAGATGGAGAAAGCAAACAATGAACCAAGAGTGGTGGAAACACACACACACACAGACACAGACAGACAGACAGACAGACACACACACACACACACACACACACACCTCTGAGTAACAAACATGACAAGCAGGATAAATATTCAACTCAACACTTTGCTTTTCTCATTACTGCCATCCTCAAAAATTGTCACTGGATAAAAAAATAATAACTAATACTCAGATTCCCTGCAAAATCAGAACCCAACCAACCCTACCAAAACTTCTAATTCACAGTCTTTAAAGAAAGAAAAATTCTCTTCCTCTAATCATCAAATGAAGGCTTATCTTCATCCAATCAGGCTGATATTTTATAAACAGAAATTTTTCACAGTTTGACAGGCTGCTAAGTCCAACATCAACACACTTCAGTGGCAGACTGTGTCTGATGAGGGCCCATGCCCTATAATAACACCTTCTTAACATGTCCCCACATGGTGGAAGGGTCAAAAGATTCTTTCCTTCTTGACCTAATCACATCTTCATGGTCTCATCTCACTACTGCAATCAGAGGTTTAGGTTTTAACATATGAATCGGTGGGAGACACAAACATTCAGATCACAGCATGTCATTTCCAACAACCCAAAATACATGTCCTTCTCTCACATATGGTTTATCCAGCCTTTCCAGTGGCCTCAAGTGTCTTACTCATTTTAGCAACAACTCAAAAGCCTACAAGTCCAGTCTCACCTAAATCAGACAGGAGACTCAAAGGTATATCCTAATGCAAATTATCTTCCAGTGAAAAACATGTGAAATGAACAGTAATGCACTTCCATTCACTATGTACCAGATCCTAATAGCTACAGAAGTACCTATTATGTACCACAGATATACTATTAAATATATACAGGGCCAGCTAGATAGCTCAGCAGACTAAGGTGCCTAATTAAGAAGGCACAGGGATCATGGTTTTATCCCTAGTGTGCTGTGTTGGTCCTGCCCCTGGGGTGTGCTGAGACTGGGCGTGGTGGCACGCGCCTGTAATCCTAGCACTTGGGAGGCTGAAAACAGGAGGATCACTATGAGTCTGATCTGTGTAGTGAGACCCTGTAGACCCTGTACTAAATAAAATAAATAATAAACATATACAGTGGAGGGTCAGATAATTCCAAAGGAGGAAAACAGAAAAGATAACATGTCTTACCAAATCAGAATCCAACAGGGCAAACATTAAACCCAACAGGATAGTTTTCCCTGACAGTTGCCCTGCTCTCATATATGTTGTGCTGGGGACTGGGCCACTAAGGCTCTAGTCAGCCCCACTCCCATGACTTTGGTGAGCACAGTCCACAAAGCAGTTCTTGAGAGCTGGAGTTACTGACCAACGGCACTTCTAGGGACTACAGGGTAGCCCCAGCCCTGCTGGCTCCACCAAGTCAATGCCCTAGTAGGGGCTCTCAGTAGTGTCCCACACCACTATGGCAGTTGAGTGGGCTCAGAGTTCTCCAGGACATCCCCCCAAAATCTAAATGGAGGTGGAGATCAATAGCCACTACCCTCTTGACACACTGCCCTGGAGGAGACAACACAGATAATGCCAGGTTTCACAAGCAGTGTTTCCAGAAGGGTGGCTGTTATGTCCTGGCACACACAACAGTCCCCAGAAAGCATAGTTTAGGTGGCCAAAAAGTGCTACACTGTAAAGTGGGAAACAAAGCCTTGAGATCACTCGGTATCCAAGGCCCAGGCAATATGAAGATCTAAAACACCTTCAGGGTTATTCTTAAGGAATAGCACTACTGGCCACCCACCACACTAATCTCATCCAAAGTTCACCAGGCCACATCCTAGGTTGCTTTTCTAAGCATACATATTCTTTACAACTTTGGCAGGCTGAGTTTTCCAAACTGTGAGTTCCCTTAAAAAAAAAAAACCAAAAAACTGTATTTAACTTGAGTTTCTCATCCCACATTTTACCATAAGTGATCAAGAAAAGCCATATGTATCCTCAACACTTTGCTTAGGTATTTCTACCAACTATCTTGCACTGATCACAAATCCAGCAGTCCATAAAGCACAAAGTCACAAACATAATTCAGCCATTTTCTGTCATGTCACAAGTATTGCCTTTCTCTTGGTTTTCAACAACACACTCCTTATTTGTATCTGAGATGTCAGAAAGGCCTATATGGTCACTATCTCTACATTTTGTTCACTACAGTTCAGGTCATCTCCTAGAAAACAGGCCTCCTCTACTGCTCTCATCTCACCTATAGGTCATTTTCTGCCTTCACCAATTCAGGATGTTACAACAAAATATACTCTGTAATTTATAAATAACAGACATTTACTAGTCACAGTTTAGATTTCTAAGATTAAGGTGGCAGCAGACTTTGTGTCACGGGAGTCTAACGGTTCTCTCAAATCTCTCTTGTAAGAGCACTTCTTATCACCAAAGGCTTTATTTCTTAATGTTCATTTCTTTTTATTAAAAAAGTGCTGCTAACAAAGCAGGTCTTGTGAATAGGAAATTTCAGAAGAAACTAATGGATGTGGGACTATAGGAGAGGAAAAAAGCTAAATTGACTTTGAAGGTATGTAAAGAAACTTTCAGTGATGACGGTAATGTCCTGTTATCTTGACAGAAGTATAGGTTACACAGATAAATGAACTTAACTAAAGGAGTGGAATAAATAAGATGTGTACATTTTGCATAAATTTTACCTAAAAACCAATGGTAAACAGTTACCACTGGTTTACCATTTAAAATTTGACATGGTCAAATGTGTAGATATTAAGTCTTACTTTGAAACACAAAATCTTAAGATTGACAAATGGACAGAGGAACAAGAAGATAATAAAGGAAACATGTAAAATGTGGATTACAGAATATAGATAGTAGATATTTAGGTATTTACCAGACATACATTTCTTACAATGACTAAAATTTTTCACTATAAAATATTAGGAAGAAAAAACGAAGACTACAACAAATAAAGGTTCTCAGTGGCTCATATGTTGTATTTCTCTAGTTTAAAATGTATTCACTTCAAAGAAAAAGAAACTGTAAACCTGAGAATCAAAAGAGAACAGGTATCTGTCACTCTCCTCTCCATCTTTAATTATAGATGGCTCATACAGCTTTATCCTGGCCTTACGCTCTTATTCTTGCCTGAAAGGGAAATACCACCTCTTAAAGTTCTCTTCATTCCAAGACAACTCAAATCTTGTATGGACTGCCCTTTGTCTGTGCCAGGCCACAATATTCTTCTTATCTGGGTTCTTAGTGCCCCTCAAACTGATCTTTAGATGAAACATTTTGCAAAGCATAGATTGCTGGTGGCAAAATTATGGCATGCAGATTTTTTTTTAAACAAAAGATCTTAATGTAGGGTTTTCTTTCAAACTAAAAAAGCTCAGTATTCAAGTTTAATGCAGTGTTGGTGCTTTGCTATAAGTAAATGGGTTTTGGGTTGCAGTTTGGCCACTTGTCTCTAAAAAGTTCATCATTAATGGAATAGATGGGTCTTTCTTGTCCCAATCCTAATCTCACAGACTCAAGGACCTCTCTATGGCAATATCAAAACAAAGGTCAAAGGGCATGGTGGCGCATGCCTGTAATCCCAGCACTTGGGAGGCTGAAAAACAGGAAGGATCACTACAATCCTATCTGCGTAGTCAGACCCTGTAGAGTCTGTACTAAATACATTAAAAAATAACAAAATAAAGTAAAGAAAAAGAAAAAACAAAGGTCAAGGGTTCTGACAGCTTACATCAGCATCAGTTTCATCAGAATCAGATTTTGACACCATGATGCTCAAAAATTGCTTTCTGGAATTGAAGGAAACTGTATATATAGTAACAATGTAACAGTGCTCATGTATTGTTTGGTTTCACAGTTACACCTACACAGTGTTAAGTGTAGAAAATGTACAAGCTGGGTTTTTGAAGTTGAATATTAAAGAAGATCTGGTCTTCTATGTAGAGAACTAACTAGAAGGCAGAGACAACAAGAGAAGGCTATTTTATACAATGGAATACTTACTACTCAGCTATACAGACAGACAGACCCGAAGCCTTTATAGGTTACAACTAGAGCCTATACTCATAAGTGAAATAAATCAGACCAACATGTGTAAATATTGTATTGTCTCCCTAGTATAAGAACCTGAAAGAATAAAGAAAACCTGAAAGGTATAATAGATACAGTAAAAACAAACAGACAAAAAGGCATTGTCATAAAGAGTACAGACAGCTGAACAGAACTGAGATCCGAATGGCTAGGATGGCAAGAAAAGCTGGCAACTTCTATGTCCCTGCAGAGCCCCAACTGGCATTTGTCATCCTGATTAGGGGTATTAATGGTGTGAGCCCAAAGGTCTGCAAGGTGTTGCAGCTTCTTCGCCTTTGCCAAATCTTCAATGGCACCTTCGTTAAGCTCAACAAGGCTTCAATTAACAGGCTGAGAATTGTGGAGCCACACATTGCATGGGGGCACCCAAACCTGAAGTCAGTGAGCAAACTAATATACAAGTGTGGCTACGGCAAAATTAATAAGAAGCGAATTGCCTAGACAGATAATTCATTGATTGCTCGATCTCTTGGTAAATATGGAATCATCTGCATGGAGGATCTGATTCATGAGATCTATACTGTTGGAAAACACTTCAAATAGGCAAATAACTTCTTGTGGCCATTCAAGTTATCATCTCCACGAGGTGGAATGAAGAAAAAGACCACCCATTTTATGGAAGGTGGAGATGCAGGAAATAGGGAAGACCAGATCAACAGTCTTATGAGAAGGATGAACTAAGGTATCTACCATGGTGTTTTTATGATTTGGTCAGTTAATAAAATATCTGCTTCCAAATTGGAAAAAAAATAATGTATTATCAACTATTACACTGTTTACATTAAAACAAAATAAGATTTTTTTGAAAGCAAGAGTCAATATTCAATTGTTTCCCCAATCTGCTTTTTTGTTTTTGTTTTTGTTTTTTCGAAGAACCGGCGATTGAACTCAGGCCCTTGAGCTTGCCAGGGAAGCACTTATTCCATCTCCCTGGTTCTATTTCCCCAATCTTGTATAACCATATATGTTAATCTGAACAATAGATTTGATGATAAAAATAGATAATATAACAACCATTGTTCATTAGCTATTGCTGTTTTGAAAATCTGTAACATATGCATTGCTGTATATTATCCTTTTTCTGCCTTTTCTCTTATTTTTTACTTCTGTTTTTACTCTTCAAAATAAAATAAAATAAAATTTTTAAAAATGAAAGGCTAAATTCTCTTAGCTAACACTGTGCATTCAAATTAGGCAAAAAAAAGAAAAAACTGATAAAAATCCAGGGTCTGGCATCATGACACAGATCTATAATTCCAGCACTCAGGAGGTTGAGGCAGGAGAATCACTACAACTTTGAGGCCAGCCTCAGCTAACAGAGCTCAAGGCCAGCCTGAAGTACATAGTGAGACTCTGTCTCAAGCAAATAAACATACAAACACAGAAAAACACAACCAGCAGCAATTCAGTTTCCAAATGACCTAAATGCAATTGGAACTCCTATGTTCTCTCCTGTTGCTGCCCCCAGAGGACTGTGGAATACGCGCTGAATTTTGCTTTGTCACACCTGATCTCACAAGGCCAACATTCATTATGTATCACCACGGCTTCCCCAAGCCTCTGGTTCTAAACAGCTGTAGATTTACAAATGATGTCATTTTCAAGTGTGTTCTCTTACCATCAAACACTAAAACAAGTTGAAGTCAGATTATCAGAGCTATAGAAATTGAACTAGTTGTAGAAATTGAATGTAAGTTTAGAAAATAAAGGTGAAAATGTTTAAAAGAATTTATATATTCTATGTATATTAATAAAACTGACCTAATAAACATATGGTATTTTAAAGAATTTCTGACATACAGCATCCTCAGTCTTCATAACATTTGTTTTTGTTCATCAGAAAGATGCCACAGTAGTAATGACTGGCTGATTTAGTCTTTTAAATCCTGTAAATGAATACTGACAAATCTTAAAATACTAAACTCAATCTCAAATAAATTTTCATAAAACCATATAAGTAAAAGCTGTTTCCTAGACCCACAACTGGAAAGCATGGGTGAAAAATAACTTCCCAAAAGTAGAAACTGACTATAAAATGTTTCATAAGCATTATGGATTGTTACACAATGATATACACAAGCAGGAATTATTTTATAATTGTCATTTTTTCTCAGTCCCTTCAGAATACACTAAAACATTTATTCTCCACCAATTAGCTAAATTATAAAAGCTTCATAACCCCTAAGCAAAATAGAGGGGCAAATGCACTGCCAAGATGCAGTTATGTTATGACTACCAAGTGCAGATTTTCTTAGGTTGACTTCCATCTCTTCCCATTTATATACTAGTACACTTTCATCTAAACAGAGCCACACAACTGCCTGCATAGAAGTGAGCAGCTGTCCCTTTAGTGAATCTCCTTGAACTTCATTAGGTAACACAACTCACCATCCTTTCACCTTAAATAGGGGATTAACATTCCCCTCAATCTGCGGTTCCATTTTAAGCGTTTTTACAAACCAAAGGCTCAATTTTTTGTTTGTGTGTTTGTCTGAGACAGGGTCTCCCTATGCAGTTTAGGCTGGCCTTGAGCTCACTACTGTAGCCCAAGATGGTCTCAAACTCCCAGCCATCCTCCTGTTGCAGCCACTTGAGTGTTAGGATTACAGGCGTGTCACCATGCCTGGCTTCAAAGGCTCAAATTTTATCTTCAATATTGTCATCACACAATTTCTAATTTCTTAAATGGGGGAGGAGGGGGAGACCAGCCCCAACAACTTTCAGTAATACACAGAAAACTGTGGAATTCCCAAGATTTATTAGAAAATCTTGTCTTGGTAACTTCCAATCAAATTAAACACTAAGAAGCTTGAATGCAATTTAGAGGCACAAGTGCATGCAAGGCACTGGGTTCAATTCCAGGAATATCCTCCTCATCTTCCTCAAATCAAACAGTATTCAACAGGGTAATTTTTTTTAACAAATGAATTTAGTACAGGGTCTACAGTATCTAAAACATGTAGTAGATTGCAGTGATCCTCTTCAGCCTCTCAAGCGCTGCGATTATAGGCATGCCACCATGCCCAGTCTTACAGGGTAATTTCTACTTTTATCTCCTGCATTAATAGCACAGTATAACTTCCATCTGAGATAATATTTTATTAAAAAAGCATTTAAGAGTAAATGGAAAGCAGAAAGTGTTTGGGGGAAGGCCAAAAAAAATTTATTTCAAGGCAGTCAAGAAGGACTGAGGACTCCTACCCAAGCTTCTTGCTGAAGACACTAACTAATCATCTTCAGTTTTAAGCCAGCTACTTTTTGGACTAGAACCTATTTACACAAGTCAGAAAAGTGAAGAAATGATTAAAGTATCACAACGCTAGAATATCCTGCTCGATTCAGCAGCATATACACTAAAATACGCTGGGATATCAAGGTTTGTATGGCAAGTGACCAGATTCTGTTCCTTTTATGTGTTTTGAAAGAAAAAATAATGTAGGAAAATCACTTGTTTAAAGCAAATCTTATAATTTCTCATTCAAAACCATTGCTGATACAATTTTAGTTACCTGTCCAGACATGCAGTTCTGGGATATGCTGTTATATTGCTACAGCCTAGAATTAGTAAGAAAGCAAGAAAAACGTTGTTGGTGAGGTATAGCCATAGAAAACTTCAATTATCCATGGCAGCATGGGGGCAGGATCGTTATTTGTTTAAAACTGGTATACTCAACCTTTTTTTACGATTCAAAAAGTTCATACAAGATCTGATCACCATCCTTTGTAATACCCTAACAAAAATGCTAACAAGCAAATATGGGGCCAAAAAAGTACTCAAACTAAATTATTATTCAAGTGGCTTTGTTTTTTTCAGTAATTCCAGCCACAAACCAACAATCATGAATGCTTTTCAAAGGCACTTACCTACCAACCTCTGAACACCCAGACCTTTCACCTTGACTCAATCTCCTAACTATGGGGTGTATTCCACTGCAGCCCCAAATCTTGGAAACCTAGCACCTGACAAGTGTCCCAAAACTGTGAACAGCTGACAGCCAGCACCTGAGCCCACTCGGGCCTGGTGCCAAAGCTTTGTCCGCCCCCCACCCAGCCCCGCGCCTGCCGTGACGTCACGGCGACCCGGAGCCCTGACGTCATGGCGCAGACCCCGCCTATGACTTCACGCCTACCCCAGGCCAAGGCGCGCCCAAGCCTCCTTACTGAGCCTCCGCCCCCTGTCCCTGGTGGAAGGGCCCTGAAGTAAGGGCCTGGAGCTGGCTCACTAGCGCGAGGCTGTGGGACAGAGGCCAAACCCTCTTTCCTCGCCGTCCCCCGCCCTCCCCCCGCGACCCGCCGGGCACTGGGCGCGGGGAAGGACGCCACGGTGGCCCCGATCCGCGCCGCGCGGTGTGACCCACCTGTGCTCAGGCCCGGCTCGGGCCTGGCCCGAGTCTACCCTAGCCTGACGCTGCTGCAGCAGGCCTGCCTCGGCTCCCCGCGCCGTGGCCGACCGAGCACCCAGCACGGCACGACGGGGCCCAGCGCTCTCCCCAAAACACATTTGTTTGGCTCCGACGGAGTGACGTCACGCGCTGGGCGCCTGGACGGTTGGCCGCGGGCGGGGCCATGGGCGCGTTGAGGGGAGGGGGCGGAGCTCCGCGGAGGGGGCGGAGTTGCGGTAAGGAACTCAGTGCCTGGGCTAGTGGATTGGCGGGGCCCTTTAAACTGCAGGAAGTTAAAAAGCTTTTGTGTTGGAACTGGCGGCGATTGGAGTTTGATATTGTTACAGAAAAACACATTGCCGCTTGCTTAAGTCCTATTTTCTGAGTGTCCTTAGCAGCGCTGCCCTGGCTGCCCTGCTGTCCTTAGTGGACTCAAGGTCTGCGCTAGTAGTCACGCTGCCTAGGACCAAGAGTCCGTGTCGAGCATGAAAAGGGCGAGTTGGGCAGGCAGCATGTATACACAGAATATTCTCACAGGATTACTGCGTAAGGACTCTCGTGTCAGAGGACTTACAGTGATGCCAATGTCTTTTTAAGTGCATGTTTGCAGTATGTAGTGTTTGCATTCATTGTGTGGTGCACATAACATGTTATGTGTTCATGCTCATGACGTATTCTAATTCCCCTTTTAAAATCCCCCTTGCCCTTTGCCCCTTCCTCCATTTCTTACTCCTTACCCATTTGAGAAAGAAAAGATCTCCCTAACTCCTATGATCTTTTATTATGCTTTATATTTATAGCTTGAGTTTCTGTGTCTTTTAGAGTTTAAAAAATTTAAATATCTCCCCCCCCCCCCCGCCCCACTGGTAGATATCTGAGAGGATTTGAGTCCTCACTTTAGCTGTGCTACTAGCTCAGGAGGCCAGAACCTTAGTTCTGATTTGTGAAATGAAGAGATTGGGAGAATTCTTTTTGTTAACTGTTTTCTATGTGAATGACTGAAGTACTGTCTATCAGATACTGAATAAATTTTGAGATTGTCACAAACTGTTAGTTTGGGCTTTTAATGATAAATGTAGAGTAAGCTTTAATATTTTATATCAGATTGCCAAAAATTGCCAAGGCAGAGTCAATTGTGGTGGAACAGCCTGTTTGTAATTCCAGCAATTAGGAGGATGAAGCAGGAGGATCACCCTGAGTTTGAGTCTAGCTTGTGCTGCATAGTAAGTTCAAGACAAGCCTGAACTACATAGTAAGACCCTGTCTCAAAAGAAAAAAAAAAAATCACCAATGCTGTTGTTGTAAAAGCAGTTTTAATCATGTTGCACAATAAAATGTCCCAATAAATCCTTTAACCTAACATAGGCACACTTTGTACTTTGTGTATGTTTTTAGGCCTCCTCCATGCATAATTATTTTGTAATGTTATAGTGATAGTGTTCTCATTTTTAATCTTGTTTCTATACTTTTATGAGTATTTTTATATTCATAAGTTTCATAATTACTTTAATAGCTATAAAACCTTACCTGAAGTGGACTATGAAATTTACTTAACTAATTCTCTATTCATGAATGTAATGTCCTTCTCATCCTTCTCTTTTTATTTCAAAGAAATAAGGGCTGGGTTTGAGCTTGGTGTTGGTGTGTGTGCTTACCTTCGATAAGATCCTGAGTTCCTGGTACAGGTAAAAGCAAAAAGCAGAGTTGCTGGAAGGAAGAAAGGTAACTTTGATTTTAACTAGCCCTTTAAAAAAGTAGATTTTATGTAAGCTTCAGGGGAATGAACAGTGAGCTTGCCACCTGGGTGCATCGGAGGTCTCAATAAATACTGCTGACAAGAGCAGAGAGAAAGAATAGAGTTCAATATTAGACCAGATTCAGACCTCTCTCCCATAGATAGCCCAGCCAAGTGAAAAACTTGGAAGGGAAAATGAAATTGCTCCATCTGGTAATCTCAATATAGAAAATACACTATCAGTATATGATAAATATCAGTTATCATATACCCTGCTTCTAAAAATTGTTTGCCAATTAAATATTACTGAGTTTTGGATTGCTTGCCTCTCCTGCATTTTGGGTTCCAGGATCTTCTCATCTTAAAGAATTAAAGAAGCATAAAGCAGTGGTAAAATTTGAGGAAATAAAAATGAGTGAGGGAGACACTGGGTCTTCAGAACAAGCTTAGGCTGAATAAAAGAAGAAAAAGCATTAAGAGAACACCCTGGAGATAGCAGGATGGGCTACTGTGAAGAAAATCACAATAGCAAGTTCTTCACAGCACATGTATCATTTCTGCTGTCCAAATCTCAAGAAAACCCACAAGAGAGTCTATGAGCCCTGACAGGTGCTACTGGGATCTCACATCTCAGGCTGATGTCAGGTCTAGCTTATCCTATTGAAAAACCTGCTGGAGTTCTGAGAGTCCATTCTGGGTCTTGTACTTAACATATCATGTCTACTTCCCCAGCTTTGCCACACCCACCTCTCCTATCAGAAGGACTCAGAGAAGTTATATAAGAATATGGTGTTATTTGAGATGAATTAGTGTGATTCAAAAGGATAGTTTAGAAGAAAATTCATAAACTAGGTGTGGTGACAGGTGGCCATAACCCCAGCATTATAAGAAGCTCACAAATTCAAGATCAATCAAAACAGTTGAGCAACTTGGCAAGAACTTGTCTGAAAAATATTTTTTAAAAGAATTGGGAGACGTAGCTCAGGCCAACCTCTGGTTTTAGTCTTCACTACTGGAAAAAAAGCATTCAAAATACAGTAGAAAAAAATATATATATTAACTCATCCTTTCAATAATGAGAGCTTAGTTGTCTTGAGCCAGCAAACATTGCATTAACTTAAAACCTAAGGGCATGGCCTGTTTTGTAGAATTGGTTTTATCACTGCTGTCTGCTTTTTGTTTTTGCTTTTAATTTTTTAAAAAAAATATGTATTTATTTGCTACAGAGCCTCACTACACATCTCAGACTTGTAGTGAGCTGCCTGTCTCAGACTCCCCAGTACTAGGATTATAAGCATGTACCACCATGTCTGATTTTGGTGGTGACCACAGCACACCTGGGGTTCTAGGGCTGTCAGGGCAGGAGGTACTAGGGGTGGAACCTGGGTTCTTGCACTTACCCAGCAGGCACTTGGACTACCAAGCTATCTCCCCAGCCCACTGCTCTCTGTTTGGAAAAAAAAAGAACCTACCACTTAGCTCTTAATAAGCTTACTTCTACTTCCAAAGGAAAAACACCCCCCATCTGATCTTTCCTTTCTGTCCCATAAGAGCTTTATCCTTATGAAGCTCACTTTCTCCACCTCTAGAAAAAGGAACCAAAGGGCAGAGGGCAGATTCCATTAAAATGCCTCCAGTTCCTGCAATATTTAGGCTGCTGAGTATAATGGCTTTCCTCTTATGTTATGAAGGTCAAATGAGAAAAGAGAAACAAATGTGCAGTCAGAATTTAAACTTCATAGTGGTTAATCATGTGCTTAACTATCCCTATGCTGTAATGATTGGAGCATGCTTGAAGCATTGAGTGCATGCCTGGGTTTCTGCAGCAGCAGTAGGGGAGGCTGGGAAGGTGCTATTCAGTCATAAGATGAGTAGATGATGAACAGGTCAGCTAAAAAAAGGCAACACTGTCAATGGATATGGTCTAATCTCATAATTGTGATATAGGATTTTGAAAGACATAAATATTGAAACCAAAAATCAAATAATCATAGTTCTTCCCTTATCTTTTTGGATTATGTGCCCGTACAAAAATCTGATGAAAGCTAAAAACCAAGAGTGTCTTTCCTCACAAAGAAGCAAATTCTAGGGTCCAGGGAGATGGCTCAGTGGAAAAAACACTTCCTGGCAAGTGCAAGGGCATGAGTTCAATCCTTGGTCCCGCCAAAAAAAAGCAAATTCTGATATGTCCATAGACAATATGAAATGATTTTAATTACTTTAAAAAGTCAGGGGCATTAACTTGCTTTATAATCAATTTCATACTCAAAAAAGGGTAGTAAAACTATTTATAGTGATGATAGACAGCCTACACCAGTGAAATGTTACGGCATCACCATGAAATTACCCTCAGATCTCATTAGTGCTAGCATTCTTTAACCTTTCAGACACACTGAAAAATGGATTTTATACCACCAACACAATAGACCATGGAAATTTCAATATGGATCTTACTTTTGTGTGTGTGTGTGTGCGCATGTGTGTGTGTATGTGTATGTCACTGGGGGTTGAACTCACACTGAGATAGATCCCCATCTCTTTTCCTTTCTAAGTGGCCCAGGCTGGACTCAAACTTGGGATATTCCTGCCTCAGCTTCTAGGATTCTAGGATTCTAGAATCTATGATTATAGGTATGTACAACCACACTGGGCTTGTACCTCATTTCTTGATAATACAAACAGTAGCTAATTCCCTTCCATCCAGACTTCTAAGCTATATTTAGGCCAAAATCTTATAATGTATGTCACCCTATGTAATACTTGGGCAGGTCTGGTAACAAGCTGTTCTTTAATGTTTGACTTTTTATTAGTGTTTTAGGCATAATCAACAACTTTTATTCCTAATGTTCCTATAGTTTTAAAACATCTCTTACAGAATTCAAGCCTAACACAGCAGAAAAAACATTCAGTTAGCTCCTTTACTAAATCAAGCAATGTTGTTTCCATCCTAATGATATAGGGCAATATAAAATGAATTTATTTTTATTAAGTTTATTGAAAATCAATAATTACATATATTAAAAATTGTAGATAAATACTGAAATGTGAAAGATATAAGATATAGACAGTGATTTTCAGAGAAATATTTCTAAAATGTATACATCACATGAGATTAATAGATTGCACATTGTAAATAAATTATTTACAAACTTAAATGAATATAACAATAAAAATTATCCAAAATAAAAATGAATAATTTACAGATCAGTCATATAATAGTTCACTGTGTCAAAATCAAGAAACTTATGTACATATAATTAGAATTCTCAAAGTAGAAAGAGGTGGGCAATAAATATTTAAAGATTTAAAATTTGTGAATTTAGCTGAACTTATGACACCACATTTCCAAGAAAAATGAACCTTTTGCACAAGAAATTTGAATAAAATCATACCAAGAAACACAAAAATGAAATTGTCCAAAACTTATTATAAAGAAAAAAAAATGGCTAAAGCATATACATAAAAAAATTAGCTATGGAAGAACAAAATTAAATAGCATCTTATTCCACATTAGAAAGAAAAGAAAAAAAAAGACCAAGTGTGTAATAAACTAGACTAATTAAAGGACTGAAAGAAAGGGAAAAAACAGATCTGTCCTCTTTGAATTTTATATTTAACAAGTGTACCTTTGAAAACTAAAAGTAAAATATTTTCCAGTTATACAAACTCATAATATTCTGATACTTCCAGATGTAGCATATAGTAAATAACAAATAACATATTTCACAAGGCAAGAAAAGTTGCTGTATGCTCCTGGATGAAAAATAAAGAGATCTCAAAATGATAGTTATACAGGATTATGTAAACTATATTAGATGAACCCATTTAAAAGGTCATTAAAGATTTCTATGAAATAGTATCAATCTTATGTCAAGTTATGCACATATCTTTTTCATGTGTGTGTGTGTGTGTGTGTGTCTGTGTAAGAGAGAGAGAGAGAGAGAAAGAGTAAAAGGTAGGGTAGAAGTAATATAAAGTCAATGGAAAATGGAAATATATTTTTTAAAGTTTCTAATATTAGGAGGAAATACCATACCATATCTTTTAAGTAGATTGTAAGTCAAATATACAGTATAAATCTTAAAACAAAAATTAAGATTAAGCAATATTCATAAAAATTAAATACTAATTAATTAAAAATTAAATGTTTCAAAACAATTGAACTAAGAAAAAGTTTTCAGGATAGTAAAGAAGTACTAAGAATATAACATAAGATAAATACTGGAATGACAAATAAATGACCAGCACTTCTAGCAAAGTTCTAGTGTGTTGTGGACATGGATAATGACCATGACACTTACTGCTGGCCAGGTGTCACTTGTAGGTCTCAACTACTGCTATATCCTTGATATCCGCCCAGTAGACCCAGACAGAATCATGACCCATAGGGTGCAGGAGAACTCCACTTGTAGAGTGTGCTGATGGAAATATCTTGCTGCTGTATACAAAAGAATAACTGACAGACTGCTTTTGTATACCTCTTATTCCTCTGTGTTTGTTCGCCCTATTTGGTGGGTTCTTTCCATTCTCTTTCATGGAGCTGTGGTCATTTTGTTCTCTCTCTAGAACATCTTTTAGTAGTCTGTGTAGGCTTGGTTTTGTCATCATTAAATTCTTAGGTGTTCTTTGTCATGGAAGTATTTTACTTCTCCATTATACTCGAAAGAGAGTTTTGCAGGGTATGTCAGTCTGGGTTGCAATTTGTTTTCTTGCAAAACTTGGAGTACTTTGTTCCATGCTCTTTTTGCCTTGATGGTTTTGTGAAGAGAAATCTGCCATTATCCTGATGGGTTTTCCTTTATTTTTTTTTTATTTTTTTATTTTTTGTCTTTTTTTGAGACAGGGTCTCACTATGCAGTTCAGGCTGGTCTTAAGCTCATTTTGTAGCTCAGGCTGGTCTCGAACTCAACAATCCTCCTGCCTCAGCCTCCCGAATGCTAGGATTACAGGCAATGCGCCACCACGCCCAGGTCCGGGTTTTCCTTTAAATGTGATCTGTTTTTTTTTTTTTTTTTCCCTCTAGCAGCTTTTGGTATACTGTTCCTGTGCTTAATTTCTGGGATCCTGATTATTATATGTTTGGATGTGTTTTTAATTGGGTTGATGTTATTTGGAGTTCTATATGCTTTGGTTAGCTGAATATCAGGTTGTTGCCCCATATTTGGGTAGTTTTCTGCTATTACTTCTGCCCATATTCTTTTTATATCATTTGTATTGACTCTTTCCTTCTCATTGATGCCTATTAGTCTTATGTTGTTCATCTTTTCATTGTCTTGCAGCTATTGAATTATTTTTCCTTCATCCCAGTTGTATTTAAGAGATCTTTTCTTGCTTTTTCACTACCTGCAATGGTGTCTTTAAGGTCTAAAAGTTTATTGTCACTTTCATTCAAACTGTTTTACCAGCTTGTAATTGAGGTTTTAAATTCCTGTGTATCACTTTGGATCTGCTTTGTGCATTCTATTTCTTTCCTATATTGCTTATTCAAGGATTCCATCATTTTTATATTCTGCTCTATTTTTTTTTTATCAGTGTCTTCTTTAGAAGTTCTTAGTTCTTTCGTTATAATTGTCATTTCTTGTTTTGCTTGAGACAGGGTCTCAGCAAATATTTCTGATGTGATTTCCTCTATGCCTTTCTGCAGTTGTTTCTTTACTTCACAGCTATTATTTCAGAGATTTCAGGTGTGTGTTTTCCAATTTCTTCTATACTGGTGTCTTCTGCATTTGTTCTGGGTGGGCTTAGGGCCTGAGACTGCACTTTGTTCCTTCTTTTTGTCATTTTCTACAGTACTGTCTTCTGACCTTTGATGTAGAGCTTAGATCAAGTTATTACCTTAACACCAGGTACAGGTCCACCAAGTTCAAACTCATCCAAGTGGCTGTGCTTGGATCTGGTTGATGTACTCCACTTCTTCCCATTGCAGCCCTTGGAGTTGAACCCTCGGTGCCACTCTGGCAAGATGTTCTGTTCCTGAATCAGTTGTGTAGGTCTTGCCCCCAGCCTCTTTGCCGGGAGTTCTGCTGCAGGTTCCACACTGGACCTGGGCTCTGGGTCAAATGAGAATCCTGTGAGCCCAGGTTGTCTTACTCACATGCTGGGCCTGGGCTCTGTATAAAATGATTTTAATTACTCTAAAAAAATCTGTGGCATCAACTTGCTTTATAATCAAATACATACTCAAAAAGGGTAGTAAAAAAACATATAGTTTACTGTATAAACTCCAGCCTGCTAGATGTTAGACCCATTGAGTTCATGTTCCTTGAAACTGAAGAAAGAATTTTAAGGTACAATGGAGATTAAGAGTGAGAAAGATTTATTGAGGGATATACAGTGTGCTCAAGAGGGGAATACTAGTGTTCAAAGAATGAAGAACACACAATGGGGAACTGGGGAACTTTTATGTGTTTTAAGAGATCTCCACAGTTTGTGGGAGTGTAGACTGGTATACCCACTATGTAAATCAGTGTAGATATTCCTCAGAATACTAGGATTAGAAGTCCCCCAGATATTTCCCTCTTTGGTACTTTTCCAGAGGAACTGAAAACATCATACCACATCAATATATATGAATGTATGTTTATAACAACACAACTTATCATAGCTAAACCTTGCAAACAACCCAAATACCCATCAGTGTAGGAAAGGATAAAAACAATGGGGTATTTTTTACACAATGGAGTATTGCTCAGATATAAAGAAAGACAAATTTAAGGCTTTTATAGGTAAATGGATGCAACTAGAGACCATAATCATAAGTGAAATAAATCAGACCCATATATGTAAACATCATATTGTCTCGCTAGTATAAGAAATTTAATGAGTAAATAAAATCTGAAAAGTATAATAGGTATTGTGAAATGGAAAGAAACTATTCCAAAGGAAAGAACAACATATGTATATGTACATGTATAACATCAATATATACTTATATATTACATGTAATATATACTATAACAATATATCAATATATACAGTATATATTGCTATATAATACATATTGATATGTATCACATAAGATAGTTACTAATTTCTATTGGTTTATTGAAGGAAACAGGTAATGTTTATTTTTAAACCATTTTCCATGCTTATGTATGGTAATCTGAACAACTACATTGGGTAGCAACGTGCAATATAACAGCCATTGTTGATTTCCTATCTTCTTGCTTTGAAATTCTGTATCATTTTTAATGTTTTCTAACAAAAGAAGTAAAAGATCTATAAAACAAAAACTATAAAACTTTGAAAAATGAAAATGAAGAGGATTTCAGAAAATGGAAAGATATTCCTTGCTCCTGCATAGGAAGAACCAGTGTTGTAAAATGGGCATACATCCAACATTGCTATACAGACTCATTGCAATCCCCATTAAAATGCCAATACTATACCTAACAGATCTAGAAAAAACATCCCTAAAATTTTTCTGAAACCAGAAAACACCTAAAATAACAAAAGCAATCCTGAGCACCAAAGGAAAGGCAGAAAGCATCACAGTCCAATCCCTGAGTTGAAATTATTCTAGAAACCTTCTGTGATAAAATCATCATGGTACTGGCAAAGCAACCCAGGATCAATGGAACAGGTTAAAAGATGCAGACACAACTACAAATGCACTCAGCCACCTTATCTTTAATAAAGGGGTCAAACATGTTTACTGGAAGAAAGATAGCCTCTTTAATAAGCCATGCTGAAAAAATTGGTTTTTCAAATGATGAAAGCTAAAAATAGACCCATGCCTATAAACTAGAATCAAAAGGGATCAAAGGAACAGAGCACCAAGGTTGATTTGGGACCAGTCAGAGAGGAACTCCACAGCACAGTGCCAAGTTTGGTTTGGGATCGGCCAGAGAGAAACTCCAGAACAGAGGAACCTAGTCAGTTTGGAACTGGCCAGAAAGGAACTCTACAGTAGAGAGCCAGGTCAGTTTGATACCAGCCAGACATGAACCCCATAACAGGGTGCCAAGGTTGGATTGGAACTGGCTAGAGAGGAACTCTACAGCAGAGCACCCAGCAAAAAGAAGCCAAACACAGCAGACAGACCGAAGATGGGCCCAGCTGGATGAATTTGAGTTCAAACTTGGTAGAATTGGACATGATAAGCTGTGTCATACTTCTAAACCCAGATCTATGAGAGTATTCTTTCTCTTGAGGGAGAGAGGGGGCAACAGGTGACAGTGCAGAAATAGTCTGCTGGGAAGACTCCTGGTACATCAAGTGAGGTAACCAGACAAAGCTTAGGGGAACTAATTTAAATACAAATTCCCAATTTAATATCGGTTTACAGTCATGATGTTTGCTCTTATGGTTTAAAATACAAACAGATAAAAAAGTTTGTCAATTGTTAAATGTCGATATCCATTATTAGTTGCTAATTATTGTACTGTAAATAGAAAACTGTAACTGCCTTAACCATGTGATCACTCTTGGATAATAATAGTAGGTGCTTAGGTAATAAGTGAACCAAAGGTCTACACCAAAGGTCAGAAGACAGTGCTATACAAAATGATAAAGAGAAGGAACAAAAATACATTCTTAGGCCTTGGGCGCACCTAGAACAAATGCAGGAGACAATAGCATAGAAGAAGCTGGAAGTCACATCCCTGAAATCTCTGAAATAATTGCAACAGAAGTAAAGAAACAATGGTGAAAGGTATAGAACAAATCAGATCAGAAATAATAATCTGAAGTAAAAAAGAATGATATCTATAATGAAAGAATTACATTATAGAATTAAGTGTTTCTAAAGAAGAATTGAGAAAAAATAGAGAATATAAAAATGATGGAAACCTTGAATAAACAATATAGAAAATAAATAGAATGCATGATACAGATTCAAAATATACTCAAGGGATTAAAAAATTAAAAGTTGGCAAAACCATCTGAATGAAAGTGAAGATAAATTTTCAAACATTGAATATACCATTGCAGCTAGTGAAAAGGTCAGGAAAGATTTTCTAAAAACAACTGTCATGCAGGGAAAAATTCAACATCTGCAAGAGGATGCAAAGATGAGCGACATAAGACTAATCAGTGAGAAGGAGTCAACACAAAAGATATAAAAACAATATTGGCAGAATATCAGAAAACTTTCCAAAAATGGGAAACAATCTGACATTCTGATAACCGAGGCATATAGAACTCCAAGTAACATCAACCCAGTTAAAACCATACCCAGACATATACTCATCAAGATCCCAGAAATTCAACACAAAAATAGTGTGCAAGGGCCTGAGTTCAATCTCTGGTTCTGAAAATAAATAAATAAATAAATAAATAAATAAATAAATACCAATTAGAATATCAGCAGATTTCTTCTCACAAACCATCAAGTCAAGAAGAGGATGGAACAAAAATATTTCAAGTCTTGCAAGAAAACAAATTCCAAACCAGACTGATAATTACTTCAAAACTTTCTTTCAAATTTAACGTTGAAGTGAAATACTTCCATGACGACTAAGAATTTCATGATGACTAAGCCATCCCTATGCAGAGTGCTCAAAGATATTCTAGAGAAAGATCTAAATGAATGCAACCCCATCAATGAGAATGGAAAGAACCCACCAAACAGGGCAAACAGTTAAATTCAAGAGAAAAATAGATAACGAAGAGCAGGTAAATAACATATCAGACATACATCTCAATTATAACCATCAATGTAAACAGACTCAATTCACCAATTAAAAGAAATAGACTGGCAGAATGGATTAGAAAGTAAAATCCCATGCCAATTACTGCCATACTGTCTCTCAAGTAAATATTTGTTTTAAAAAAAAGGGTAATAAATGAAAATAAGAAACAAAAAATAATGTCATAGGACTGTCCTGCTACAATAATGTACATGGTTAGATTTCTGAATTTCTGTGTAAAACTATGTAATTGTTTATTCCTATGTTTGAAAATTATTTTTATTTTTTCTTCACATTCTGTAAGGATTTAAAGTTTAACATATCAATATTTGATGGAAAATACCTGTGCCATGTTATGTCTAACATATTTGATATTCAGACAAATACTGAGGATAAGCTCAATTGCCTATGTTATAGGTTAATAATATCATTAAGCTTCTCTTCTAGAGGGTTAACAACTTAAGTTTGCAAAACAAAAATTAGAGAAAAAAACAGGGCTGCAAGAACAGCCAACATTTTGGCCCTAGCCTTTCAAGGTCAGTGAGGACTCAGGACATAGGAGAACCTGTACTGTAACATCCTGTAACTCAGTGGTGTTCCAGATTTTCTGATCAAGGAGATTATTGGGCCAAAGAGGAAAGTAATCGAAGTTATAGAGTGTGCCTAAAGAGAAACTCCTGGAGAGAAAACATTCAGGCTTTCACAGACAGCAAATGGGTCAAGCAATGGCTGTGACTCATCCATATGGCTGACACAGAGAAAAGATCTATAAACTGTGGTATGGGGTTTCAGGGTAAAGCCTGAGAGGACTTGAATGATGTTGTCAGACACAAAAGTTACACTGCTTGTTATATAGGTCTTGCTTTATCATGGTCTTAACTGTCCAGCAGAAAAGTATAAAAATGAGGTATAAAAAGTAAAGCCATATTAATATGCTGAGCTGTAAAAGGCTCAAGTCAACAACTTCTGACATTGCCAGTCCTACAGATAATCCACTACTTTTTTTTTTTGTGGAACCAGGGATTGAACTCAGGCCCTTGCACTTGCCAGGGAAGCACTTATTCCCCTGACCCTTCTCCCCAGCCCTGATAATCTGCTACTAGTATGAACTACTGGACTGTATTGAATTATTTTGCTAAATTCACACACCTAGAATATTTAAATGACAATGGAACACTCATCTCTGACAAAACTAAACAAAAAAAGTGATACAAATGAAGGACCATTTTGTATCTGTATGTACAAAGTAATTAAGATAGGTATACAGCTGTTTTCTCTTAAATTCAATGAGAAGAAAGATTTGTACTAATAGTGTTTGGACAGGATGTCATGTCTGCATCATGAACTATGAATAACCACTGCAAAGACAATGTGCAATGTATTAATTAATGAAACTGTTCTACTAATCAATTTTGAAACTGTCTCATTGCTATTAGTTTCTCAATAAAATTAATTAAAAAAAGAAAGCATAATCCAACAACATGCTATATACAGAAAACAAACTTAACACATAAAAAAAATTCCCAGGCTGAAATCAAAGGATGGAAAACAATACCACATGCCCCAGGAACTCAGAAAAAGGCAGGGGTTGCAATCCTGTTTGCAGACAATCTGAACTTCAAACTAAGAATTATCAAATAAAGAAGATCACTATATACTTATTAGGGGAAAAATACAAAAGGAAGATGTAACAGTCATAAGCATGTATGAACACAGTACAGGAGCACCCAAGTATATAATAGAATACATAATGAACATGAAAATCTAATATCTAATAACATAACTTTATCAGGAGACATTCACACCCCCTTATCCCAAAAAGACAGGTCAAACAGACAAAAAATTAATGAAGAAGTAACAGAACTGAACCAGACCTTTGTACAAATGGACTTAGTAGATATTTAGAAAGTGTTGTACTCAACCACATCTGAATACACATTCTTTTCAGCCTCACATGGGATGTTTTCTAAAATATACCACATACTGGTCATTATGTCATGCTTCACTATATGCAAGAAAACAGACATTATCTCATGCATATTATCTCACCACAGTGCAATGAAACTGGCAATAAATGACAAAAGAACCCACAAAGACCCCATAAAATATGGAAATTAAATAACACCCTCCTCAGCAACCACTGTGTTACAGATGAAATTAAGCAAGAAAAAGAGTATCTACAATTCAATGAGAATTCAAGTGCAACTTATTGTAACTTGTGGGATGCAATGAAGACAGTTCTTAGAAGGAAAGTTATAACTGTTAACTCACATATTAGGAAAACAGAACAGCAACAAATAACCTAATTGTTTACCTCAGGGTACTAGAAAAAGAACAGCAATCCAAATCTGATGTCCAAAGATGGGAAAAATTATAGCGATTAGAGCAGAAATTAATGCAAGAATCAACAACTGGGACTTCTTATTGAGAAGTTTCTACATGTGAAAGGAAATTACCAACAGGGTGAAAAAACAACCCACCAACTTGGAAAAATCTCATCTAATAAGCATTCAGACAAAAGTCTTCTGTGTAGATTATTTAAAGAACTGAAAAATATTATGGCCCTAAAATTTAAAGACTCAATCCAAAAATGAACATCTGAGATGAAAACATACTTAGAGGAAAAAATACAAGAGGCAAATAAATACATGAAAAAATGCAGCATATCACTGGCCATTTGAGAAATGCAAATTAAAACAACACTGAAATACCATCTCACTTCAGAAAGAATGGCTGTCATAAAAAAGGCAGAGAACAACAAATGGTGGAGAGGCTGCAGGGCAAAAGGAACCCTTCTCCACTACTGGTGGGAATGTAGACTGGTACAGCCATTGTGGAAATCTTTGTGCAGACTCCTCAAAAAGCTAGGACTGGAAATTTCAGTCAATCCCACTATTCCCCTTCTGGGAATTTTCCCAAAAGAACAGAAAACATTATATCAGAGTGATATATGGGTACCCATGTTTATAGCAGCACAAACTGTGATACCCAAATATGGATACAACCAAAATGCCCAACACCTGAGAAATGGATGAAAAAGATGTAGTATTTTTATACAATAAAGTATTATTCAGATATAAAGAAAAACTCAATGCCTTCTAGGTAAATGGATGCAACTTGAGACTATACTCATAATTGAAAGAAACCAGACCCTCATGTGTAAATATCATATTGTCTCCCTATTGTAAGAACTCAAGAGAAAAAATAAAAACTGAAAGATATAACAGACACAGTTAAATGGAAAGTAACAAAACTTAAGGATTAAACAATGAAGAGAGAGAAATGAGAAAATATAGGAAAAAGGACAGGGGCAAAAACCATAGATGTATATAAATAAGATGGTTAAGGCAATTGTCATAAGAATTGTTATCTTTTTTTAATAACAGTTAATGGGTAGAATTCACACCTTGACTAACTCTTGATGCTGATATCTGTGAACTAAGCAACTACATTGAGAACAAAAATATGCAATACTGAAACCATGCTTGAAAACCTGTTATCTTAGTCTTCTAAATGTGTACCACTTCTAGTGTCATATTAATTATTTCTATCTTTAAGTTTTTTAAAAAGGTAAAAGAAATTGGGAGACAAGAACAGAAATTTCAGTTTTCTTGAAAACATGTGGTAATATTCAATAATATATCCCATTTTAACTAACTATATCTGTTCATCAGAGCAACAGATTTGACGATAGAAAATGTAGGTACTATACCAATCATTGTTAATCAGCTATCCTTGTTTTTAAATTCTGTAACTTATGTATTGTTGTATGTTACCCTGCTTCTGGCTTTGTTTTTTGTTTTTTCTTGTTTTTACTCTTAAAAATAAAGGAAATTGTAAAAGAAAAGATCAAAGATCTAAACATTAAAACAGAAACAATTAGAACAGAGAACAAGAACAGAAATCTTGTTTTCTGTTCTAATTAATGTGGAGTGTGTTATGGTCAATTTGCCCTTATTGTATGATGGGGAAAAGTATTTTTTAAACTAGGTTTTCCAAAGATAAAATAGATCACAAGTATTCTATTAAGGAGTGTAACATTTTTGTAATGAACTATATATATCTTCAAAATGACTAGCCCATTCCAGGAGAAAAACAGCTGGAAATTCAGTACATCTACTTGAAAGTGTTTTATAATAATGAAAACCTCAAGCCTTAGATCCCATAGATCAGAGCCGACCTTTTTCATAAACTTAGTAAGGTCTTGGAGACTACATAGTTTGTGACATGTATGCTTCCTAAAAAGTAGAATAGATTTTTACTGAATAGTGGCATATCTGATGGTTTATTTCTTAAGATCCAAATACGATTTTAAAAAACCCCAGAAACAATCTACTGGAAGAGAAATTGGCCTGAAATCTTGAAACCATAGGAGCAGGCAAAGAATTCATGAATGAAAACCAAACTGCATGGGAAGTACTTTAAAGAATCAACAACTAGAATCTCATTGTATTGAGAAATTTCTGCCGAAACTACACATCAGAAATGACCAACAGAATAAAAACAAAACCTACAGTGTTGAAAAAATTTAGCTGACTGTACCTCAGATGAAGGATTTCTATCTAGATCATATAATGAATTTTAAAAGACAGAACCTAAAATTCAAATACCAGTGGGAGGGAAGTACATCTGAGATGAATATATAGTTCTCAGATGAAGAAACAAATGGCAAATAAATACATGAAAGATGTTTAATATCATCAGTCGTTCTATGTGAAAATAGAATGCTTTCTGCTTCTACTGGAAAGAGTATTTTTGTTTTACTTTGGTGGCACTCATGTCAAACAGAGAAAAGAGAAATGTATCCAAGTGCTCCCCACCAGTGTCCCTCTGGAAAAAATGAGTCCCATAACTGAAGGTGATAAGATCTCTTGATAACCAACATGTCTTTATCAGCACACTTGGTGATGACATGGGAGCCTCTGGTTAAGACATGCTAAGGAACATCTGGTCTGTGAAGCAGGTGATATTCATGTTAAGTTTTAGCTGATTATTAGCCATCTTGCTTCAACAAATATTTCTTAATTGCTATATATACCAGAATGGAAGACAAAGATCACCCTGGTAGAACCATGCAATTCCACAGAGAGATTGCTTGGGAAGAAGACCTGTTTTTTTCCCCTGGCAATCACTACTTCAACAAAAGGCTTTCACTCCTCCCACATCACAGAACATGTCAGAGGGAAACACTCATCTTGGGACTAAACTACATATGTTCATCTTTAAGGATTCCTGTTTCTTTTCAACAGGATGGTCCATTACAGTGTCACTGATCCAGGTAATAAGAAATCCTGGACTATGTGTACCAATCAACATTAATTTTCCTTCACTGGAAACCAAGAGAAAATTGTTTGTCACTGTATTGGTTCAGTTATTACTTTACTGCACTGCTAGACACCTACACCCAAAGCATAACCATAACAACCCATAAGGACTCTACAGTCACCAAAGTCCATGAGCTCCCCTATCCAGTGATATGATGGAAACCCTCACTTGCGCTTACCTGAATCCTGGCAATGTTAAATGTGCTGGTATCTTATGACTCACAAGTTGTTCTAAATACCATATTTGAAAGATGTCCAGGAGAATTGTTACATTACTTCCTCCACTTTCTGTGACCTCCATACTCTCTGTATCATTTTATCAGTCAGAGTCTATCACCATACTCTTTTAGTGCCCACAGACTAGCTATACAACTATAAGTAGACAATCCTCAGGTGATCCTAACAAGATGCTCTAATCATTATCACAGAGAACAAACTGACAATGATCTGCTGCCTCACTTATTCCTCTACTGGCAGTAGTATAAAATATACAACTTTTACCATCAGGTCTGCAAGAGTACCTGGTAGTTTAGGAGGATAAAATGAGGAATAGAGCACTGCACTTGCAAATCAAAGGGAAAATATCAGACATTTGCCAAAACAAAGGAAAGGCAAGAGATATCATACTCCCTGATCTCAAATTATACTATAAAGCTACTGTGATAAAATCAGCATGTTACTGGCATAGAGACAGACCTAAGAATCAATGAAAGTGATTAGAAGATGTAGACAAAAGTGCAAACACACTCAGCCACCTTGTCTTTGATAATGGGGCCAAATGTGCTCACTGGAAGAAAGACAGCCTCTTTAAAAAAGATACTGGAAAAATTGGTTTTCCACATGCCAAAGGCTGAAACTAGACCCATACCTATCACCATATATAAAGCTACCATCAAAATGGATCAAAAATTTAAATATTAAAGCATAGACACTAAATATTCTGGAGGAAAGTGGAGAAAGTGTCTAAATCTAAAGACATAGGTGTAAGTAGCAAATTCATGAAAGCCAAACTGCATGGGAAATACCTCAGGGAATCCAAAACTTGGATCTCAAGTTTTTAAAAATTTTCTGCACTTCAAAGCAAATCTCCAACAGAGTAAAAAGAAAACCCACAAACTGGGAAAAAGTATAGCTGACTGTCTCTCTGACAAAGGCGTCCTGTCTAGAACATATTAAGAATTTTAAAAAATCAGGGCCTCTAATTTCAAAGACTCAATCAAAAAATGGGCATCTGAAATGACATACACTTCTCAGAGGAAGAAATATGAATGGAAACTAAATACACGGAAAAATGTTCAACATCACCAGTCATTTGAGAAATGCAAGTTTAAGCACTGAGATTCCCTCTCATTCCAGAAAGAATGTAAGCCAAGGGCAGGGATATAGCTCAGTGGTGTAAGTGCCTGCCTGGCAAGTGCAAGGAAGAAGGAGAAGGAGGAAGAGGAGGAGGAGGAGGAGGAGGAGGAGGAGGAGGAGGAGAAGGAGAAGGAAGAAGGAGAAGGAGAAGGAGAAGGAGAAGGAGAAGGAGAAGGAGAAGGAGAAGGAGAAGGAGAAGGAGAAGGAGAAGGAGAAGAAAAGAAGAAGAAGAAGAAGAAGAAGAAGAAGAAGAAGAAGAAGAAGAAGAAGAAGAAGAAGAAGAAGAAGAAGAAGACAAAGATGACAATGAAGAAGACGAAGAAGAAGAAGATGAAGACGAAGATGACAACGACTATGATGAAGGTGAAGACAGTGAAGACCCCTTCTGCATGGTTGGTGGGAGTGCATACTGGTACAACCACTATAGAAATTAGTGTGGAGAGTCCTTCAAAAGTTAGGATTGGAAATCCCTTTCAAGCCAGCTATTTTCCTTCTGAGTATTTTTCCAGAAGAACTGAAAACCTTATACCACAGTGATATATGTGCACCCATGTTTATAACAGCACAATTTGTTATACCTAAATCCTGGAAATGACCAACTGAAGAATGGTTACAAAATATACTGCATTTTTATACAGTGGAATATTATGCAGCTATAAAACAGGATAAATTTGAGCCTTATTGGTTAAGGAATGCAAATAGAGAACATACTCTTAAGTGAAATAAATCAGACCTACATGTGCAAACTTAATGTAAGAACCTGATAGAAAAAAAAAAAAAAAGGAATCTGAAGGGTACAATAGATATGAGGAAAAGCAAATGACCTTATTCAAAAGGAGAAACTGAATTGAGAAGGACAGCAGAGCGAGTTGGTGAAAGAGGTTTACCTGTTTATATAAGCAGGATGGTTTGGACAACTTCACTGCATTTTCTTCTCCCATGTTAATATGAGGTAATGGATGAAGGACACAATGTGTCTGTGATAGATATGTAGGTGTGGATGTTCACTGTCTCTCAGGAGACAGCCGAGGCCACTTCTATAATTTAAAAACAACACAGAAGTTCCCTTTAAAGTAATATCTAGATCCTTCTTCTAGAACTTTAAGAAAGTTGATGGGTATCAGTGCAAAAAGAGTTAGTGTCATAGAGCTGTGAAAGCTCATAATGCACTGTGCATTTTTTTGCTAGTCTATGAAAAGAGATGGTTTATAATACTTGAAGTGTTTTCTCTCCTTTTTTCAGTTGTTTGTACTGTTTATCTTCTTTCCTTTACATTTCTTTTGTTTCTTCCAGTTTTACAAGCATGTATCTGGAAATATGAAAACTGTTTGGAAGACAACACTAAATATTACTACAAATGCAGTGAAATTCACATTACTTTGTTAAGTGAAATACTGTATCACTTGCACTTTTTTGGTTTTAATTCTAATTTGTACTGTCTTTAAAAATAAAAAAATAAAAAATCGATTTTCTAATGTATACAAAAATATTCTGAGTTATGGGCAGGGAAGACAGCTTGGCAGTCTAAGCACCTGCCTGGCAGGTGCAAGGATATGAGTTTGATCTTGTACCATGTGCTGTGCCAGCCCTGGAACACCAGGTACACTGTGGTAACCTCCAAATCAGCACGGTGGTGCCTCCTTGTATTCCCAGCATTGGGGAGACTGAAACAGAAGGATTGCTGTGGGTCTGAGCTGTGTAGCAAGACTCTGTACCAAATAAATAAATGAATGAATAAAAGTTTTTTTTTTATTTTTAAATTACAGGTTTGAAGGTTGCATCACTCATGAGCTTTCTACTAGCCAAGAAGTTGAGAGGATATTTTCACTGGAAATTAGAACATCTGGTTATGTACACACTGCTGACATGGTCCCCAGTGAAGTATGAGCACCTTTGCTCTTACCTAATATTTGCAGGAGTTTCTTGCCACAGTCCATTGGTAGCCCTATTCTTGCTTCAACAGAACCTGAAAAAATGAGGAAGAGGGTGTTGATATAAGATGAATGAGCATTAGGAAACTGTGAAATCCACTGGATGACATTGGAAATCATCCGGATGCTTGGGATAATGGCCAGATAAATAGTCCTCTCCTCAGAGTCGATCGTCTCCTAAGTAAAAAATTGCACTCTCTTACACTGAGTGCTCCCTGGGTGAGGCCATTATAACTAGCACAAAATCCTGGCCAGAATTTCATCTTCAGTGCTCACTGGTTCTGTTCCATTTGGCCATTCCTATGCCAAAGTGCCCTTCAGACCAAGAGCATGATCAAATAATACTTTCTGATCTGAGCACCTACAAATCAAGGAGAGGGAAAAGAATTTTGAGGGTTATATTCATCACTTGTCCAGGCACATGGAGGTGGCAAGACCTCATTGGTGGCCATGACATAAGTTCACATTTCTATAGAGGATCCACCTGAGTGCACACTGGGGCTATTTCTTACATCATGGTCTCTGGAAAAACACAACAGTGAATATGGAGTTAGTCCATATATCCTTGCACCAGCACAATGTGAAAATTGCAAGTATCATTGTGCTGGCTTACAGAACTCGCTTGCTTCAGTATCCGAGTATTTGAAAAAACTATAAGAACAAATTCAAGTAGAGTTCTTTCTCCCTTTAATGGAAACTTTCAGAAACTCCAAGGATCCACATCCATTGTGGTGGGTATTAACAAGAATTCCTGCTTTGATATCTAAAACAGCATGAAGACCACATTGTAGGCCACCATCCTGTAAGTTAATGGGAAGCTTACCTATAGCTACTGAGAAGAGAATTTTGTTTTACCTTCATTGGCACACATGTCAAACAGTAGGGTAAAGAGAAGAATAAACAAGTGCTCTCTTCTAATGTACAACCAAACATGTGTCACCTGTCTGAATCTGGCATCATCTGACAAGATCTGCTCGCCACTTAAGATCCTTGTCCAGATAACAGATGATAAAACAGCAGCACCAAGTTCCTCAGAGGTTCATTTTCCCTACTAAGGTCAATCAGGCCCTGTGAACTGTGCTATGTTCACATAAGTACTTACCTGACCATCTGCAACCTTGCCTTGACAAACTTTTCTGCATTGTTCCTTACTGATTGAAAAGCAAAACATGATCATACTAAGATCATGTAACTTAGCATAGACTTTGCTCTGCAAAGACACTTTCCTTTTCTATGACCATTACCACTGATACAAAAGGCTTTCATCCACACAGATGAAAGTACCACAAAGATTTCTGCTTGAAGACTAGTCTACCACAATGTTACTGAACAAGCAATCCTAGGAAACAGAGACCTGTTAGCATTCTTTTGCCTGCATGATGCTCCAAGGGCAAACTTGTGGTACCTGGAGTGATTCCCTTCTTTGCTTCTCTAGTTACCTGCACCCAAAGCAAGGTTACAACATACAAGAACCAAACCTTCACACCAAACTCCATGAAAATCCTCTGACAAGAGCTACACAGAGACCCACAACTACTCTAACCTAGACCTTGTGATATTCAACCAAATGGCTTCACATGGATCAGTGAGTGAGAATTCTGGACTCCTCATTGGAAAAAAAAACTTAGGAGACAACCTATCCTTCACTGTACCTCGTTCATTGTCCAACTAAATAATATATGTGTGTCCTATCACTTGGAACTATCACACTTCCAGCTGGCTCCTGCTCACAGACTAACGGTTGACAGGAAATGGAGACTTTTCAGGAGATACCTGTTTCAATCCATATAATGAGGGAAAAATACCCTGTTGCTTTGTCTATTGACCTTATTGGACTAGTGTGGAATTCCTGTAATCAGCCAACAGGAACACAAGAGTACCCAAAGATATCTTATGATAACAAACATTGTATCCCACACTTGCAAATAAAAAGGAAAATATCAGAGGACCACCACTTGTGTAGTTCTACTTAAATGCTTAATTCTTATTAATTAAGAATTATGCATTTAAGTATTCCTGGGATCATGGGTTTGAGTACTGTGGGGATTATGTGGTGTGAGTATTACACCAGCCTGGGACAGATAGCCTGAATGTAACATAAGAGAGACAGAGACAGAGACACTCTGCAGCCACAGTTACTGCTACTCCTCTATTTTGCTCTCTGCTCTTTGCTACCATCTCTGCCATATTCTACTCTGTCCTGGAGCCTGCTGAGTAGAGCCGAGACCTTCAGTAACTGTGAGCTAAATAAACCTTTCCTTCCATCATTTTTGTCTTTGTCCCAGCAATGAGAGAAGAGTAACAGACAATCATGAGTGATCAAATCTACACTGGAAAAAAAGGCTGAGGTTGAATTCGGTAGCAACTCTGAGCCTTACACACCCATGAGTCATGGAGAACACATTCCCTGGGAGATAGCTCAGTAGAATAAGCACTTGCCAGGCAAACACAAGGTCCTGAGTTCAACCCCTGGTACTGAAAAAAAAATTGTTATGCACTCACTTCTGACATTCACCTGAATATAGCAGATCACATGATCTCCAACAAGTTCCAGCATCCTCAAATCTAGGATTTGCATAAAGTTCCAGCCAGTGCCTTCTCAGCATCCGTATTCTCTCTTCAGCAGAGCTTTGATAAAACATGGCACTTATGCTGCTGGGCTATATTCCTAACCCCTTAAGTTTTTTAAGGAATAAAAAAGCAGTATAAATGATAAAAGACACTCACTGGAGCTTGTCTGAGGCCTGGCTGCACATCGTCACCTGGAAGACTGCAGAGGAGACCTAAAGGACTTTGCCTCACCCCCCTTACTATCAAGGGAACACAGCTGAATCCTGCCCACCCATCATTGCCAGGAAGACTGCAATGGGGAACAGGAGGCTTGATGAGCCATACACTAGGCACACCGACAATCAAGAGCACTTTGCAAAACCCGGGCCTGCCCACATCATCATCAGATCCTTCTTGAGTTGTAGGTTGACCCTGCCCAAACAGGTGGAAGCCAAACTGAACCTAACACAGTGGGAGCTTTGATTAGCTTACCCTATCCTGCCATTCCTCTGAGAGCCTTGCTCATCTTAGCCCTGTACCCCTGGCATCATGGCAGAGTCTGGGAGAATACTGAAAGCTTCAAAAATGGAAAAAAGGAAGGAAGAAATAAAAGACAATCTCACAGCCCTATCCTACTCAAAACCAGTCCAGGATACAAGATCATAGAAGAACTTGGAAGTTATACACCTGAAATTTCTGAAATGACAGCAACTGAGGTACAGAAACAAGTTCATCAGACAGAGGAAGAGATTAGATTAGAAATAATCTCTCAGGTAAAAAAGCATATGACAACAATCATGAAAGAATTTCTCAATACATCTAAAGAAGACATAGATAAAAATAGAGGACAATTGGAAAATGATGGAAACATTAACAGTACAGGAAAGGTTTAGAATTCATGAAGCAGATTAAAACATATCCAGGATATTAAGAATTCCATTTCAATCTGGGAAAACTTGAGGGAAATTAAAGCTAGAATATCAGACCTTGAAGATAGCATTGTAGCTAATGAAGACAAAAGAAAAGATCTCTTAAAAATGACAAAGAACCAGGATATAACAATACAACAGCTGCAAGATGATACAAACAAATATGAGACATAGGGTTAACACAAATGACAGAAAAAGACTGTTTACAGAAACAGTAGCACAAAATTTCCCAAGCATGGGAAAACAATCAGATATACATTAAGTGAGGCGTATAGAACTCCAGCTAGCCTAATCAAAATAAATTTATACCCAGACACAAAATAATCAAGAACCCAGACATTCAGCAAAAGTCTAAAATATTAAAAGCTGTTAGAAAGAAGAAACAGATCACCTATAAAGGAAAGCCCATCAGAATCATGCCAGATTTCTCAGCACAGAGCATCAAATATATAACAGATTCAGGATGTTTAAGATCCTAAAAGAAAACAACTTGAAACCCATATTGGTGTACACTGAAAAAAAATCTGTCAAATTTAATGGAGAGATAAGATACTTCCACGATAAAAAACAATTGAAGAAATTCATTACAACCAAACCAACCCCACAGAGTACTGACAGATATTCTAGAAAGAGACAAAGATGACCATAGTTTCAAAAACAACAACAGAAGAGAACCATCAAACAGAGGAAGCAATTAAGCAGAGAGGAAAATTAGGGATCCTACAGTAGGAAAACAAAATGACAAAGATGAACCAATGCCTATCAGTTATAACCATCAATGTACATGGCCTCAATTCATCAATCAAAAGAATCACACTGGTAGAGTGGGTCAAGAAATAAAAATCAACAATATGCTTGTTGCAAAAAAAATATTTAACTCAAAAAGAAATTAATAGAACATCAAAGGTTGGAAAACAATTTTTCATGTTACAGGAACATAAAAAAATCAGGTGTAGCTATTCTGGTTCCTGACAATGTCATCTTCAAACCAAGCATGATTAAAAGAGATAAATAATGTCAGCACATACTTGTTAGGGGAAAACTGAAAGAAGAGATAAAAATTATACATGCACCCAACGTAGTAACACACAACTTTGTAAGACAAATTTTAACAAGCATAAAAAAAATCAAATGAATAACATAATTGTACTGGGATATTTTAACACCCCATTGACACACAGAGGTAGATCAACTAAGCAAAATATCAGCAAAGAAACAACGGAACTAAACCAAACTTGTGAAGAAATGAACTTAATAGACCTTTATAGAGTATTCCACTGAAGTGTCAGAATACACATCTTCATAGCTGCACACAGACCTTCTTTGAAATGGACCACATGCTAACACATAGAACATGATTAAGTAAATGAAAGGGAATTGAAATTATCCCATGCATATTAGCTGTCCATAGTGCAATGAAACTGAAAATTATTGATAAAAGAAAGAGTAAAACTCCATAAATACATGGCAATTAAGTAATGACTTCTTGAACAATCAGTGGGTCACAGATGAAATTAAAGAAGAAATTAAATGATATTTAAAATCAAATAAAAATGCAGATGTAACTTGCTAGAGCATGTGGGATGCAATGAAAAATTCTCACATGAGGAAAACACAATGAGCCCAAGTAAAGTCTTATGCTGCACCTCAAGCTCCTAGAAAAAGAACAAGTAAAACCCAAAGAAGGCAGGAAATTATAAAGATCAGAACAGAAATAAATGCAATGGAGACAAAAACAATACAAAGAATTAATGAGTCAGAGTTGGTTCTTTGAAAGAATAAAAATACTGATGCGCATCTAACCATCTTTATCAAAAAACAAAAGAAAAAATTCAAATTCATGCAATAAGGAATGAAAAGAGTGAAATCTTGACAAACACTATAGAAATTTAGAAGGTCATAAATACCTTTTTCCAAAATCTTTTGTTTCACAGGATGGAAAACATAGAAGAAATGGAGATTCCTAGACACATATGAATTACCAAAGCTGACTCAGGAAGATATAAACATTCTGAATAATCCAGTATCAGTCAATGAATTTGAACATGCAATTAAAAAAACTACCAATAAAGAAAAAAAGCCAGGATCTGAGGATTTCACAACTGAATTGTACAAGAAATTCAGAGAAGATTTAATGACAGCTCTTCACTGGAACTGAAAGGGAAGCAATTCTCAACACATTCCTGGAGGCAAGTATTACTCCGTTACCCAAACAAGAGAAAGACCCAAGAATAAAAGAGAAATACAGGCCCTAATGAACATAGATGCAAATATCCTCAAAAAATGCTAGCAAACAGAATGCAACAAATCATCAAGAAGAGCATAAATCATGACCAAGTGGGATTTATTCCATAATGTAGGAATGGCTCAATATATGAAAGTCCATAAATGTGATGCATCTGGGTCATCAACAGAACCAAAGACAAAAATCACATGATTAGTACAACATATGCTGAAAGCTTTTGAAAAACTTTCACACTCATTAATGATAAAAAGTTTACTGGAAATTGGAATAGTTGGTCTTTACCTCAACTTGATAAAAAGCCATTTATGCCAAATCAACAGCTGACAACATACTAGACAAAAATTGCAATCCTGCACTTTAAAATCAAGAACAAGACAAGGGTGTCCACTGTCACCATTTCCTGTTCAATATTTTCCTGGAAACATTAGCCATGGCAATTAGACAAGAGAGAAATAAGAAAGAAATGAAACATCATTATTTGTAGATGATATGATACACTACATGGAAGACCCCAAAAACTTAACCAAGATACTTATAGATTTAATAATCAAGTTCAGTAGCGTAGCAGGATATAAAGTAAACCCTCAAAAATCAAGAGCTTATATATAACAAGTGCACTGAGAGCTAAATTAGGGAAACCTATACATTTGACAATAACACCTAGAAAAATGAAACACTTAGGAATCAATCTCACAAAGTAAGTAAAAGATTTATACAGTGAAAATTATAGTACTCTGAAAAAAGAGATCGAAGAGGATTTCAGAAAATGGAAAGATATTCCATGCTGCTGAACAGGAAGAACCAATATTGTGAAAGTGCCTATACTTTCAAAATTGTTACACAGATTCAGTTCAATCCCCATTAAAATTCCATTCATATAGCTCACAGAACCAGAGAAAACATTCCTAAAATTCATCTGAGATAAGAAGAGACCTAAAATAGAAAAAGCAAACCTGAATAAAAAAGGAAAGGCATGAGGCATCACAATCTCTGACTAGAAATTATACTACAAAGCTACTTTATAAAATTAGCATGGTACTGGCAAAAATACATACCTGAGGGTCAACAGAAGAGATTAGAGGATGAAGATGCAATTACAAACACACGAAGTCATCTTTCACAAAGGAACCAAACATGTTCACTGGAGGAAAGATAGATTCTTCAATAAATGATGCTATAAAAAGTGGCTTTTCACATGTCAAAGGCTTAAAATGAACCCATGCTTACTTCCATTCACAAAATTATACAGTAAAAGGGATCAAAGATTTGAATATTAAAATTGACACACTAAATCTTCTATAGTAGAAAATGGGTAGAAATCATAAGGACATGGGCATAAGTAGAGAGTATATTAACAAAAATCAAACGGCATGGGAAATATTTCAAGGAATCAACAACTATGGTCTCATCTTTTTGAAAAGTTTCTACACATCAGAAAAAATCACCAACAGAGTAAATAGAAAACCCACAAAGTGGTAAAGAATTGTTACAAACTGTCCTTCAGACAAAGGACTCCTATTTAGAACATAGAGTTTTTAAGAATCGACTCCAAAATTCAACCCAATTCAAAAATGGGCATCTTGAGTTGAATATACACTTCACAAATGAGATACAAATGAAAATTAAATATATGAAAAATATTCAACATTCAAAAAATGTTCACCAATGTTCAATATTTGTCATTCAAGAGATGAAAGTTAAAACAATGCTGAGATACCGTCTTACAGCAGAAGGCATGGCTATCATCAAGAAGTCAAAAATAACAAATGCTGGAAGGGCTGTGAGGAAAAGAAAGCCCTTCTGCACTGTTGATGGGAGTGTAGGCTAGTACAACCATTATGGAAATCAGTATGGAGATTTCTCACAAAGCTAGGATTGGAAGTCCAATTCAAGCCAGCTATTCCCCTTTCGATATTTTTCCAAAAGAACTGAAATCATCATACCATGGATATATATGTGTACCCATGTTTATAGTAGCACAACTTATCATTGATAAATCTTGGACAGAACCTAAATTCGCATCAACTGAGGAATGCACAAAAAATATGCTGTGTTTTTACACAGCAGAGTATTATTCAACTAAAAAAGATAAATTCAAGGCTTTTGTAGATAAATGGATGTCACTACAAACTATATTGGTGAGTGAAATAAATCAAATCCAGCATATACAAACATCATATTATCTCACTAGTGTGAAAACCTGAAAGAAATTAACATCTAAAAGATACAACAGATACTATGAAAGGGAAAGAAATTGTTCAATGAAAAGGAAAATCTAGGATGAGGAAAAGGACAAATGAAAGATGAGAAAAAATATATTTAGGTACATATGCAGAACAGTTGGGATAATTGTCAATTTCTGCTGTTCTGTAAAAATGTACAGTTAATACTTTAAAATTTGTTTTTGTTCTGATTTTCTTTCCTCCCCTGAATGTCATATAACTTATTTGTTATTGTTTTGTTTCTTTTTCTTTAATTGAGTCTTACAAGTTTATGTCTGGAAATCTGAACAACTAGTTTGAAGACAGCATCATGTAATATAACAACCATTGTTGAATTCTTATTACCTTGTTTAGTGGAACCATGTATTTTTCTAATGCTGTTTCCTTTTTCTACCACTATCTTGTAATCTTTAGAAAATAAAAAAAGGCTAAACCACAGTTGGTGGTGCTATAGAGGAAGTGGAACCTCTGGGAGGTGAGACCTAGTAGGGAGTCTTCAAACCACTACTCTCAATCTCTCTCTCTCTCTCTCTCTCTCTCTCTCTCTCTCTCTCTCTCTCTCTCTCTCTCTCTCTCTCTCTCTCTTTCTCTCTCTCTCTCTCTCTTTCTCTCTCTCTCTCTCTCTCTCTGCTGTGTCTCTGTCTCTGTCTCTCTCCATCTCTGTCTCTCTGACTCTCTCCATCTCTTTCTGTCTGTCTGTCTCTCTCTGTGTCTGTCTCTCCTCGCCTATCAAAAAATATGTGTTGCAACAGAACAGTGAAAACTGCACAAGAATTATGTGAAGTGATGTGCATTTATCATAAGTTCTTTTTAGTTTTTCGTAATGTATTTAGTATAGGGTAAACAGGGTCTCACTATGTAGATCAGATTCATTGTGATCCACCTGTTTTCAGCCTCCCAAGAGCTGGGATTACAGGCGTGCACCACTATGCCCGGTCTCAATCACCCATCTCAGTGTGCCCCAGGGGCACAGCTTGTTGTGTTAGGAATGGCAACCCCGGATGCTGTGCTCTGCCCAAGCTGGTGCTTTAGTCTGTTGAGCTATCTGGCCAGCCCTAGTTCCTTTTATTTTTTTTTAATTTTTCATATATTTATTTGTATTTTAACTTGAAGTGTGAAAATAGAAGCAAAAATAACTGGAAAAAATGACATAAGCAGAGTAACATTCAAAAATACATATGTTACACATTTTCAGAACATGGATAGCTAACATTATATGTTTATATATATATATATGTATATATACGTATTATATATATATAATATATATATAATACATATATATATATATATATGAAATAAAACAATTCAGCACAGATCAACAGTCCACAACAGAAGTGGATTATCCACTGAAGTTGTTGACTTGAGCCATTCGCAGCTCATTATATTAATATGACTTTACTTTATATACCTCAATTTTTATACTTTTCTGCTGGATGGTTAAGACCGAGTTAAAGCAAGACCTATATAATAAAAAACGTAACTTTTGTATCAGATAAGGTCAATCAGGTACCCTAAGGCTTTATCCTGTAACCCTGTACCGCATTTTGTGGATGAGTCACGGCCATTACTTGACCAATTTGCTCTCTGTGGAAGCCTGAGAGAAAGTTTTCTCTCCATGTGGCTCTCCTTAGGCACACTATACATCATTGATCGCCTTCCTCTGTGGCTCAATAATCTCCTTGATCAGAAAATTTGGGGCACAACTGAATTCCATGATGTTGTAGTACAAATTCTCCTATGTCCCGAGTCTTCACTGACCTTGAAAGTCTAGGGCCAAAATGTTGGCTAACCTTGCAGCCTTTCTTTTCTCCAATTTTTGATCTGCATACTTAGGTTGTTAACCTCCAGAAGAGAAGGTTATTATTACCTTGTAACATATGCAGTTCAGTTTACCTACACTATTAGTCTAAATATCAGACATCATAGGCATAACATGGAACATGCATTTTCCATCGAGTATTGAGATACTAAACTCTAAGTCCATACAGAATATGAAGAAGAAAAAAAATTTAGATAGGAATGAACACTTACATATCTTTACATAGATATTTAGAAATCCATCCATAAACAGCATAGTAACATTGTAGCAGGACTGTTTTGTGACATTTTTTGTCTTATTTTTCATGTATTACCCTTTAAAAAAGGACAGTATAGTGATGGCTGGTATGTCATGACAAGAACCACATATTTAGAAGACCAGAATGGCAGGCATTTGGAGTGTGACCCTTCTATTACACTTTATTAAATTCAGTGCAGTTGCTTGGTTCACGGGTATCAGCATATATAGTTAGTCAGGGTGAGAATCCTACCACTTAACTGCTAGTTTCAAAAATCTCCTGATGTTTCTCAGGATCATTGTCTTACCCATCTAATGTGTATAAATGAATGGTCTTGCCTGTATCATGTTTCCCAGCATTTCTCCTTGTCCCCCCTCATTGTCCAATCCTCAAGTTCTCTCTTTCCTTTTAATTGTGTTATGCATTTCTAATTGCAGTTCTTCTTTTGAGTTACATTAAGGAGACTATATGATATTTGCACATGTGGGTCTGGTTTATTTTGCTTATAAGTATATGTTCAAGTGACATCCACTTAAACATGAAAGCTTTGAGTTTATCATTCTTTACAACTGAGTAATACTTCATTATATAAAAATATGACATCTCAACCATTCCTCATATGAAGGGCACCTTGGTTGTTTCTAAGATTTGGCTATCAAAAATTATGCTGCTATAAATATAGGTACACATATATCCCTATGATATGATGTTTTCAGTTCCTCCGGGAAAATTCCCAGTAGGGGGAAAGCTGGCTTGAAAAGAATTCCTAGTCCTAAATATTTAAGGAGTCTCCACACTGATTTCCATAATTATTGCACCAGTCTACATTCCCACCAGCAGTGGAGAAGGGTTTTCTTTTCTCCACAACCTCTCCAACACTTGTTATTGGTTGATTTTTTTTATGATAGCCATTCTTTCTGGGGTGAGATGGTATCTCAGTGTTGTTTTAATTTGCATTTCACGGATG